>CAJNOL010005358.1:0-11873 GCA_905250125.1 Rotaria sordida | reverse complement strand
ATCTTGAGAGAATCCTCTCCATTATCCCTGTTAGGATCCTAAGCAGGATCATGAATGAATCCTTGAAGGATCTTGTATTCATTATCTACAAACACATCTGGTCAGATACGGAAAGAAATCCTAAACAGGATCCTGTATAACTGTGAGAAATCCCGGCAGCAGGAATTATCAGGAATTGAGCCGGGATCCTGAGGAAAACTTGATAAGATCTTGGAGATTTAGAATCCTGACAGATCCTTGCAAAATTTCTAAAGGAATGAACAGGATTGAGACTAGGGTTCTGTTTGCTATTAAAAGTGATGATCGGAGGAGGGTAGCTTCGCGTAGGTGTCCGTGCTTCCCCTCAGGAGTTTCCAAAATCACGAATACTAGAAACTTCCAAATTATTCATAAAAACTGATGAGCGGGTGGGAGACGGTAGCTTCGCGAAGGTCCCCTTACTCCCCTCAGGGATTTCCAAAATTTCGAGAAAGTTCCCGTGACTGACCGTGACCAAGCTCCAGTCACGGTCACGGTCACGATCTTTAAAAAAAGTCACGCACGGTCACGGCCATGATCGTGACCGTGACCCACTGATAGTCACGGCAGTCACGCCGGTCACTACCCTTGAGACCTTCCGCTTATAGGATTATTTGACCTTTGACTTGGGCACAGAGACTTCAGACAGACACTGAACATTATATATATATAGATGGTTGTATTCTAAGCGAAATAAATCTAATTATTATCTTCAAAAGGTTCCGAATGACTTGACAATTAACTATTTCTTTATTTCAATCGATTGAAAATAATCAGCAAATTTTTTCGTATACTTACATTCGGGTCCAGACACCATTTTATGAAGATCAAGTTTCAATCGAATAAGTGAATATTTTCTTAACCATGTCTAAATAAATAAATAAATTATCGAATTTTTGTAATATAACATTTATTACTTGTGATGTTTCATTTTCATCATTAGTTGGTATAAGTACTAAATTTCCTGGTGAATATTTTCTAATAGATTTATTTTTTGTTGTCGATGTATTTAATGAATCATTTTTAATAACTGAAAATTTTGTATTATTTTGACTATCCAAATAAAATGATTCTTGTTTTAATGTTGATTGTCTAAAATAAATGAACAAAAAACAACAAATTTTTTTTTTTCTTAAAACAAAAACAATCCTATAGTAGGTACCTTTTTCTTCTTGAATGTGTTATATCTTGATGAATTTTATCATCAGGCCATTCTGGTATTAAATTTTTATTATTATTTGTACTTGTTGGTCTCCAATGTTGTTCATCTGTATTATTATTTAAATTAAATATATTTTGTCTAGCAGCACTTAATAATGTTTGACGAACAACTAATGGTCCTGAACTTTTTTCTGTTTGTTCAATAGGTAATAGTTTTTGATTTAAATTTATTGTTTCACGTATACGTCGTTTTGATTTAACTATTTCAACAAGATTTGCAGCTTGTTCAGAAAATTGACATGCTTTATCAATTTCATTTTGTAATAATTTAATATCATCACTTTCAATAATACCTGTTTCACGAAACCATAAAAATCTTCCACCTGAATGTTTAGCTAATGCACGCATAAATTCAGCTGTTTTTGTTGCATTTGCCCAACGACCATTTACATTCATAGATATATTTGATTGTATAACATGTTCAGATAAATAATAATCATCAATATTAAATAATATTGTATGTAAATAAATTGATTTACCAACATTACATTCTTCAACATATGCACAACATACATCAAGAGATTGATCTGGTATACCACTTGTTAATAAATAAATACCTTCAGGATATAAATGATGTTTACGTTCTTCTTCATTTTCATAAATTGCTCGTAAAGCATTAAGAAGATTACGAGTACCACCACAATTTAATGTTAATACCTAAAATAATTCAATATATAGATTTTTATAAAAAGTTTATTATCATATAATGTTCACGAATTGAGAAATAAATAAATTCCCTACTTTTATTTACCAGTTGCAAGCTTTAAAACTCATGTATTCTTTGAAAAAAGAAATAAAGTTCAGACCTGGTGACCCATCTCGGACTCTAGTATGAATATGTAACAGTGAATGTCTGGTTACTTATATTCCAAACAAGACTAGCACTCAAGCCTAATGTTCAAGTTTGGTCTGATATGGACAAAACAATTTGACATCTATAGAGATTTTCTTATTTCATTCTGTTGCTTTTCACTGTGTCTATTTATAAAGCATTTAGTTATAGGCAAAAGTCGTTTGTCCTATATCTATCTATAGAATGATCTTCTCTTATGTATGCTGTAGCTATTTGAACTAATCAAATAGCATAGATAGGATCTGTCTTAACGTTACACTCTTGAATGTTTAGTTTAATAAACATGAAAGTTAGTAGTGTTCGACAAGAAGTTTTACGAGAAAAGGTCTCGAAGTGTGACGTACCGTTTTGAATCGTATCTATATCAATTATTAGAGCTCGATGAGACTGGATGAACCCTAAAAAGATTCTTCCTCATACGCTGTTCTTCTCGAATTATGACTGTTTTACTAAATTTTCGCATCCTCAAGGTATATATGGGAAAATTGAATCACGGGATTTCGACCTGAAATTGTGTCCATCGATAAGTCTCATAGTTCTAAGAAACGATCATGTGTCACAAGAAAAGGTCAGAAAAGCGAATGTCTTTAACATTTGATATCTCAAGAGAGAAGAATTCTGTTGGGCTGAAATTTTTAGGACATTCTTAGAACTATGAGACTTATCGATAGTCACAATTCCAGGTCAAAATCCCGTAATTCGATTTTCTCATATACTATAGATACGATTCAAAACAGTGCGTCATACTTGAGGACCTTCTCTTGTTAGAAGTAAGATCTACTACTGAACTAGAGTTCGGATTCCGTATATTCCTATTCTAAATGATGTTATATCAATGCAATCTTAAATGAAATAAAATAAATTAATTTCTTACCCATTGCCAAGCATGTTGAAGATTTTCAATAGTTGGTTGTACCATTGTTGGTTTAAATCTTAATAATCCATCTTTATGATTTGTACCAAATGCAATAATATTAAAAAATTTTCTACCAAATAATTGTTGTTCAAGTAATAATCTTAATGAATGTTGTATATGTATAATATAATCACGATTAGCTAATGAACAATCAACAAGTAAAATAATATTATTTTCTACAATACTTCCAAATATTTTTCGAGATGATGAACATAACCATTCCATACGTTGTTCATATAACTCAACTAAATTTTTTAAACGTTTTTGATATTCATATAAACCTGATAGATCAACATGAACATTTTTTGTTGTACCATCATGCCAATCAACTTGAACCATAGCACGTTCATGTACTTGAGATGTAACAGTTTTACCAAGTATAGGTATATAATCTTCACATGGAGAATAAGCATTTGGTGCAAGAACTTGAAATAATGTTAATTTTTTAGCAAATAAACCATGTTGAGAAAGCCAATTAGCTGATGTACGATAAACAGCTGGATTATTACTTGATAAAATAGGTAATGATTGTTGTTGTTGTTGTTGTTGTCTACCTGTACTTGTATCGCGCTATAAAAGAATAAAAGCTGGTAATACAATTCTTTTCGGAATAAAATATGGATATTACATAGTGTTTTATCCAGATTTTCTCTTCCGAACGGGCACCACCCTCTCGCTAGACAAAACACTGAACTCGCATGTGTTCTTTAGCTTTATTATACAAATACAAAATATATAAAGTGAAAAATCTCTAGCAGGTTATTGTTGTTTTCCAAGGATAATCGATTGTCAGAGAAACGATCTGTTTTTTTTACTGACGCCCTATTTGCCATTTATTCAACTGACATGAAAATAACGTTTGGATAGATTCCACAGCGCAAAAAAAAACATCGTAAAGGATAGAAGTAAAATTTATTTCGAATACATCAAAAGAAAGAGCAAATATTTCTCGACGAAATGATATCTTGATGATTAGTTTTTTCGTAAGACATCTACCAGTAATAAAAGTTTTGACAAGAAGTGCACTGATATTTTCCGACTCATAAAATCCACTTGGTTATTGTTGGAAGATGACTTCGAGAACCTCAGTTCTGAACACACACCCCTACAGAGCATGGTCTCGCTCACCATGCTATGCTCTAGGTATTGATCCAAAAAATGATCTGGTCAAAAGAAAGGAAGTGAGATTTTTGTCATTGTTTTCGTTCAAACGGTTTTTTTTTCACGCCTTTCAAAGATTTGTTTATAACTTCTAAAATATGAGTCTAATAAAAATTCTGATTTTAAACTAATATTTTGTTGGATCTGCTGATCATTTTAATCGATCGACAAATGAATGAGCATTTTAGCTCAAAACTTCCGGCTCGATCGTATTATCTTGATAAGCTTAGAAATACTGATATTGATTATTCCTCAAAGTTATAACTTAAATCAGTTTACATTTTTTTAGATGACTGTAGCAAATCAATGCATCACTATCTATCGTGCTTGATCTTCTTAATAGAAATTTTTATCTGCACAAAAGTCAGTAAGATTAGAAAAAAATCTGAAAGGATTTCTCTCCATAGACATTCCTTATGGAATTATGACTGTTTTATCAGATTTTCTGCTTATGATATGGTATTCATAGGAAAATCAAAAAAGATGGATTTTTTCATCTGAACTTTTGCCCATAAATAGGTCTCTTAATCCTTAGTATATCCAGAAAGTTTCAGTCAAAATGGATGGTAACTTCTCAAAATATTGAATATTCAGAAAAAAAAACCAAATTTGCTAATTCTATTTGAAAGTTGCTAAAAAAACTTTCTCTTTAAAATCATGAGAATTAGATAGTTTAAAAAAAAAACAACAAACTATTTATAAACATACATTTCTAATTGAAGCACTAGCTGATTTATATGATGATGCAACTGAACGACCAGCAATACTAACAGTATCATTAAAACGAACATTTGATATTTTTCCTTGTGATCGTGATGATGTTCGTCCTGTTGTTGAACTTGTTAAACCACGTGATTTTCGAACATATATAATTGGTGATTGTTCAATAAAATGTTGAGGAAAATAAAGTGGTTGTTCATGATTAGGTGGACGTGGAAGAAATTTTGATTGTGGATAACGTGACAATTCAAGATTTAGCTCATTTTCAATTGATATAAGTGCTGAACCAAGTGCACCATGACGCATTTCATTAATACGTGATAAAAGATCATAAGCACGTTGAATTTCACGTACAAGTAGACGAATATCTGTACTATTATAGATTTGACGTGGTTCATCATGTGAATAACAATGATATGTATGCTTAACGATTTCTGGAATATCATTAGTAAGATTTTGTAATGAACTAGAAAAAAAAACAATAAAACAAAAGAATTTTCCTTATTGAAAGAGTACGACTTTTGGTTTTGACTATAAACAATTGTAGAGAATATTTTCTACTCTAATTCGAATTATTTATTACAATGAATTCAAATTAATCAAGAAGAAAATAGTTTCAGAATATATTATACTAATAAAAATTTATCTTATAATTAAAGCCAATTCAGGATCTGTGACTAGTAGTGGACGTCTCGAACGTATCAAAATCAACTTAATTCTATCAGTTGTAACAGACTTTCAAAATATTCACCCGTTTTAATACGATACAACACTTACAAAACAGCCCAAAGTAGTTTTTCAATAGTTATCACATTAGTAGCGTCCATAAAAAATATTGAAAATTTGTAAATATTTTTATGGAAATTAGTCTAATTAGTTGAGTTGTCTATATGCGCAAAATTTCAGATCAAAATTTGAAAATATGAGTTTTCTGGAATCTTTAGAGAAAACTCGATAGCTTACGAAGAAAGTACCCGAAGTGATTAACTGCTTTTGAGCCCATGGTTCTTATGAACTGAGATATTGAATTTTCAAATTTCATTGGATAAGAAGGATTTTGATCCTCTATTGTGCTTATCTAGAAAATAAAAATGTGCTCTTAACTAGAAATTTCATGATGAACTATCCGCATTATCAGCAAATTACTATAAAAATTTCTAAATTTTATCTCATTTCTATAAGCCACAGACGTTTTCTTGGAACTCCTAGATCGGACAAAACAAAGTTTTATAGATATCATTTTTTTAAAAATTATAGCATCACACGAAAAGATAGCAGACATCTAATTAAGATAGTAATAAGTTTCAAAGAAATGTTCCAAGTAGAGTAGCTTGTGGCAATAACTGCATTGAATAAGGCATAATAAGCAACAGTTCGACTGTTGACAAACTGAAAATTTCTTGGATGCTGATCGATATATCCTGACACGAACCATGCATATTTACTTATAGGTACGAATTGAGGCGAAGACAACTAATTGTGAATAAGAGAATTCAACTGTATTATATTGTTTCGTTCAGATAAGTTAATGACGATATCGCCACGTTGAATGTGATCGGACATACACTGAGTGAACGATTTCCATTGTCTGGTGAAATAGACTTCAAGCGGTTGAATACGTGACGTAGTGTGAGCTGGTATTTCTAGTCTCTTACAACCTTGAACAGTGAAGTATATCTTTGAGTCTCATTGATCAAACCAATAGTTCGGAGATCAGAAAAGATTTCGATGAAGCAAACGGACAGAAAACATGATCTCGCCTCATTCGTGACCGCTACCTCTGTAATGATGGTTGATATAATAGGAAAAAATACTGTGACTTATAGCAATGAGATAAAATCTAAAAATTTCATAGTAATTTGCTGATGATACAAACAGTTTATCATGGAATTTCTAGTTAAGAACACATTTTTGTTTCCAAGATAAGCACAATACAGAATCAAAATCCTTCTTATCTACTGAAACTTGAAATTTCAATATCTCAGCTCGTAAGGACCATGAGCCCGAATTTTTTACGGGCTATTCTAGTCTAAAGATTCTCTCTATATACTCAGACAAAAAAAAATCAATCTATCTGTCTATGTAACTCGTTACTCTAGTGAAACATCTTGTAAGTAAGATCTTGGCCAAGATGCAAGGTACAGAAATGTGAGTAGATCTGAACAATTTGGGTACAAGATAATCTGATTATCTTGAGTATGAATTCATCTGATTCGATTATCATAAAAGAACGTGCATTCTGTACCCAAGATTTTAAAATCTTGCGGAGGATCTTAATTTAATAATATTTTTTCAAAATTATTTTACTACTTCTTGAAATTAGATTGTGCTGAATCACTCAAGAAAACACAATCTCCATTGAAAAGTGTTCATGAGACTGACGATTTCGAAAGTTTTTTGAATTGACCATTGATCACTAAATTAACTCCTTGTGTTTGTAGAAGAAATCTGACTTCAAATTTAGTTTCAACACCAAATTTTACATCAGATAAACTATTTCAGAAGTATTTCGAAGCATCCATAAATGAATTTTTGAGTAATCATTTTGAATCATGGATATTTGAGCCAAGATCTTATAAATCTGTATCTAAGTTCTAGTTACAGATCTTAGTACAAGATAATGTGATTATCTTGTATCTAAATTTTCAACATCTATTCACTTTTCTATACCTTATATCTTGACCAAGATGTTGCACTAGAGGTTCGTAAGTTTTATTGTTTCTGTATACTTATTATGAGAGACTAATCGAATAACTACAATTTTTTTTTTTCATCCATGTTGTTAATAAAAATAATTCTTATGAATTTTACTCTACTTATATCTCTGTGACTATAAAAAATAGAAATATACTGTAAATATCATTACCTATTCTACTGCAAAGAAAAAAAAAACTCTTACTTGATCGAGATCAAAACTTATAAGACATCCTTTATATACATATATATAAAAATGAAATATTTTAATACTAACTTTAATGGATTATGTGGTACAAGTGCATTTGATGTTGGTTCTGTACGATTACGTGCTGATGCTAATGAAGCAAAAGTACTAGCAGATGCCGTCATAGTTTTAAGTAATGCATTTACAAGATGATGACTACAATCATAGGATACTGCATGTATATGTGGTAAATCTTGTCCACAAAATAATTGTGATGTATAATCAGCAATAATATCAATATTTTGATCAGGTAAACTTCCAACAATAAGTAAAAGTGTATCAAAATCAGACATCAATGATATACGACGTAAAGCTAAAATTTTAAGAAATTTTTATTTAATTAAAAAAAAAATCATTTCTCTTTTACCTTTTAATAAATTACTACCACTATTGGTTTTAAATGCACATTTGCTATTATTATTTGGACATGTACTATCAAGATGTGTACAATTTTCATCACTACAACCAAATGATGATTTTAAATTAGCTAACCAAGCACGTATTTCATCAAGTCCACGTGAATTAACATCACGTACACCATTCCATAAAGCATCAATATCAGTACTATAAGCAATAAAACCTAATTGATCTTTATAAATTAATTGTTCATTAATTAATTCTAATAAATTTTTATGATATTCATCACCACGTCCAAAACTTGCTTGTCCTTGACTAAAATCTAATATAACAAGTACACGTGCACCTTGTACAACGCCAAAAACTTTTCGACTATTTTGTAATAACCATCGAATACGATTTGATAATGTTTCAATTATTGTATGTAAACGACATTCAAAATCATTTATTATTAAAGAATCAAATGTAATATGTTGTATAGCACGACCTGTTTTATCACTTGTTGGTAAAGAAATTTTACCTTTAGTTAATAAATCTTTTAATGTAAGACCATTTGGTATTAAACCATTTTGTGCTAACCATGATTGTGATGGACGTGTTATTGAAAAATCTCGATTTTCAATATTAACACGATTTAAATCATGATAATGATTTATATGAGTTGCTTGTAATTCATCAGGTGGTACACCACGAGCTGAAAATGGAATAAAATCATGATCATTATCATGTTGATCATATTGATGACGTTCAAAACTATCGTCATCATCATTTTCATCGATATTTATTATAGTTGCTTGTTCATCATCAGTTAATGATGTTAATGATTCTTCTGATTCTTCACCAATCGACATAATATCTAATTGAGTTTTATTATTATTATTATTATTGTAAAACTAGTTCATTTATGAATTGATGTATTTTGATAACAACCATTTTTAGTTTCTATTGTTACCATCGTCTTACCTCCTTTAAAGTTGTTGTTCATATCATTTTTACATAATTTAAAATTTGTATTAGATAATAAATTTTCATAAGAATAATATAGTTTTATCTTTAAATTCTATTAACAACTTTAGTTTGTAGTATAGATGGCGCAAGCAATCGATTACAAAATGTAGAACAAAAGAAAATATATTTATTTAAGATTAGAACCCATCGAGTTGATCTCGAAGGTCAAACCAACCGGACTCGAAGAACTCTATTTGAGATAGATGTTTTTCTTTAGTTTGTATGGAACTTTATTGTATAACATTCGGTATGATAAGACATTTTGTCAGATATATTTAATTCATCGACTCCTTTTTTTTGAAGGCTATTGAAACATTTAATAGATAAACAATCTGAGATAAAAAGACGAAAAGCTGTTGTAATAGCTTGTTTATTTTTTATTTCTATAAGAAATGTTTTACACTACTGAAGCCTAGATTAATATATTAGTTGTGCATTAAGATGAATAATCAACTAAAGTTGTGAGTTGAAACCTAAGA
Organism: Rotaria sordida; assembly: GCA_905250125.1. Lineage (NCBI taxonomy): Eukaryota > Metazoa > Rotifera > Eurotatoria > Philodinida > Philodinidae > Rotaria > Rotaria sordida. The sequence goes on along the minus strand of CAJNOL010005358.1, from coordinate 2,199 downwards.
TAAATTTTGAATTGTTCATCAAATATTTTTTTTTTATGGACGAACAGTAAGAAGAACACGTCCAGCCATTGAAAGTGTTGTAAAGTATCCAACCATGCAAGTAATAAATCGACTTGGTTGTGGTAAAGCTAACTAAAATATTCGGAAAAAAAAATATTTAGTAAAAAAAAAATAGAGAATTAAATTCTACCTGATAGGTAAGTGTATGTAATAAACGTGAAATAAAAAAAATTCGAAAATGCCAAAGTGCAGCATTACGATCAGGATTAGTACCAACATAAAATATTCCAACAAGTACAAATGGTATAATATTTTCAATATCATTTAAATGATTACGACGAACACGTTCAACATCAGAATCACTTGTTGTAACTACTGCTGATTTATTTGTTGCCAATGAAAGATCTTCAGGATTAGCAAAAGCCTAGAACAAAAAAAATTTTCAAAAAAAAACTATTATTTTTAATTCAATCGAATCTTACATCTTTAGACATTCGTTTAACAACTGTTAATGCAGACATAGCCATCATTTTAACAACTGATGCCGTTGAATAAAAAGCAAAATTTGTAAAAACTGAATTATTAAGTGTATAATAAAGAATCGACATTGTTAGAAATTAATCTGAAATAAATTTATTGATATTTTACTAAATGAATAGTCTCGTATGTGTAAAGATACAAAAAGAAATCAACAACATTCGAGATATAAAATATATAAGCATATCACTGATGCACATACACACGTATAGACATACATACATTATTCTCTTGTTCCTCTAACCAAAAATAAGAAAATATTTTTCTATTGGATAGGAATATATGTGTTTGCTCTTCCTTTTTCTCTTTCATTTCTGTCAGTAGATGACCTCCTGCCTGACGACAAGACTATACATGTAAACAAGCCAAATAACTAAATGGAAAAAAAAACCCTATTAATCTTCTATCTTCTATTATAGTTGTATTATTTACTTCTACTATTTTTTTTCTCTGCGATAGATTACTGTGTCTAGATGATTCATACATTCTTATAGTCTATCATTCAACAATATTCATACGAACAAATGAAAAATTAGCTTTAATAATTGTTGACAAATATATTCTAGTTTAGTTTTTATTTCATACGTTTTCCAATGATTATAGTTATTAAATATTATCATTGAATAAAAAGTCATAATTAAATAAAAAATAATATTTGCATGAATAATCTATGTTTGTTTTTTTCTGGTGTATAAAAATAAGAGATCATTCGATGCTAAAAATGTTCGCAAAAATTGAAATGAAAGGTTATGAAAGGGTGAATTGTGCTCGTGTTGTATCGTTTGACGAAAAAAAGATACATGTGAATATAAAGAAAATCTGAGTCTTACGTTCGAAAGAACCCCATTAGTTGTATATAAATCAAATATTTTTCAAACTGTCAATTTTTAATTTTTGAAAAAAAATCGACTTCTATAATAGAATGAAGATTATTCCGAGATATTATTCACAAAATAAAATTTCTAAATAAATTTTTAATATATTATTGTAGACATTGAATTAAAATAGGCAATGTAAAAGTTCTTGCATAAATGTCACTACACTTTTTATTAGCTAAAACATGCGTGAACAAACTCGAAAGCTCTTTCGAGAAGCATATCTTTAAACAACACTAAAATATGATCTGTAAAAACAGTTTAAAGTAATGGATACGAAAAAAACGGAGCTCTCAGTGCTTTTTATTCTAGTCAATGCAATCAATTGTATGTTGCTAATGTGTTTTCGATTAAATGCATCGTTCAATTCTTTACAAATTTGATAGAATAGTGTCAAAACTAAATATGAAAATAATGATGAGTCGGTAAAAGTTCTCGAGATTTGAATAGTGATATTATTAATAAAACCAGTTGAAACAATGACTATACGAATAATCCGAGATTTTCGTTCTATGAACATGTCTGACCAAGGCACATTTTCAGATGTCGGAATGCTTTTCAGTCGGAGTTTCACGTATCTTGTAGCCTTTAGTGAGCTGTGTCTATGATTAAAAAAGTTCGGGTTTCTGGCTTGTTTCTGAGAAGCTAGAACGTTTTTACTATTATAGCTATAAGGATCATCGTATGAGGAAAAAAAATACTATGTCAACCAATACAAGTTGAAACGAGCTGAGATTTTTCTTATATATAGTTGTGCTCATGTGCAAGATAATATGAAAGTCTGAGC
>CAJNOL010005357.1:0-11874 GCA_905250125.1 Rotaria sordida | reverse complement strand
GAATGAGATTGATGGAAACTTAGTAAGATGAAAAAGGTTATAAGTGTAAACACACGTGGATCCAAATTCCTAAGTTAAAATGATAATAACCTATTTCTACGACATCAGTAGGATATTTCTCTTCAGTGTAAAAGACGTAACCGATTGGACAATTTTTGACTTTTTTTCAGGTTATTTTTCAGTATAAGAATAGTCAAATCTCGTTTTTCATGAGTCAGCCAGAATAAATAGTTTTCTCAGTATATAGTTGAAATCTTTATCAACTTTTATCGACAATACTCGATAATTTTTCCCGAAAACATTCACCATCAGATTCTGAAAAGAAATATGTAATGTAGTTAGTACATAGTGGTTCTTCCATCTTAGAAACAAAATATAACCAAGCAATAACATTGCTCATAATTTCCAAAATCGTCTGGCTTTTCGACTTTCAAAATAGTTTCCTTCAGAAAGCAATATTTAATCTTAATTCACTTCGGTATTCAATATCGAATCTTTTTCGCTCATTGATTGCTTACCTAAATGTTCCTAATAATTATTAAGGCCGAAATTATAACTAGAATGAGTGTTAAACATCTGATATAGAAAGCGAACATGATTTAAGAATAAATAAGGCTTTCGAGTAAAGTATTGGAAAAGGCGAAATTTTCACAGTTTGCATGCAAATGAGTAAGGGTCTTGCTTTCAGTCACCCTCATTCATACCCAAAATTTCAATTGGGTGTCGCTTTTTAATCTGCAGATATGTATCGCTCAAAATAGAGTAGTTTATTTTCTCGTTCGTTACTCCATTGTTTCGCGTTTCCCTTAACGGCATGAATTGTGCTTCGTGACGTATAGTCAAAGCGGTTCTGCTGATGTCTAGGTGAGACATCAAGTAGAAAACGAGAGATACCCCGATACAGCTTAGAGAGGCATGGGTAAGCGTGAGGATGTATGGTGAATAGAGCTATCGTGATCGGTTTTAACCTTTTTGAAGAGTCTCATCAGATAACTTGAACTCGGTTTCCTCTCTTTCAAGGACTTCTTTATGCCTTATTTTGAAATAGCACTATTCGTAGATCAGACAAGAAAAGCTCTCATTGTAGAGGAAACCGAAATGAATCTATCGGATGAGACATGATGGGTGACGTCGAAATCGATCATGGTAGCTCGAACTCATCAACATCTAAACCCTCATCGAGATAAATTCAAGTAAATGGACAATATAAACACACTGTGATCTTGGTATAATTGAAAATTGACTACTCTAGATATTTATTCTTCACATCAATCAGAATGGGAAGATGGGAAATTGAATCACAAAAATCAGGAATCACGGATACAATGAGAATTAATATATTAAGCACAATCAACACTTCAATTGACACACGTGGATCATCAAATATGTTTGAAATCGCTCAAGATGTTCAAAAATGGCTCGAATCCACTTATGGAAAAGGTTGGACAGTTGTCATTTATGAAATCGGACATGGTCGAGCTGCTTTAAATTATTTTGACAGCAAGTTTTTGCGGATCAAAGAAACCAACTTGGGTTGGTATATAACGCTTTTTCAACAAATGCCATAATAACACAGGGCAAAGTCCATTTAATAAACTGCACTACTGACACTGTTAAGTAGAAGACAAAAGAAGAGTAGCTATTCTTCATTTAAATAAATCATCTTGAAACTTGGAGAACAACAATTAGAGATTGTTTTGTCGAGATCTCTTCGAACGATAGGTGTGCGTGTGGATCTAGGGTGTGGTTTCAGGTCTTCTATTGTTTTCAATGCACACTAACATCTACACTCTCATTAGATTGAAAACACTTTCAATGCTTAGCACTTTCTTATCAATCATTAATTGTTATTTCACATATTCCATTAGTTTTTCTACCTAATCGATATCAATTCTCTTTCAAATTCTGTCGAAATCAAGTTGGAATTGAACTCATATATGCATGTATCGAGCATGATACAAAGTTATTCTAGTAATATTGTAAATAATTTAATCAATCGAATGAATTTAAATGTAAGAAAAATCATATTCATGCTCGTTTAAAATGATAGAGAAAGAATAATAAAAGCAAGAGTGACGATAATTTTCTAGGAAAAGAAACGATTATTATAGAATATAATTACTTTGTTTTCTAAATTTTTACTTTAATGATTTATTGTTCATGGTTCTAATATGAGAAAATCGATTGTTAAGTAACAATAAATGACAAAAAACCTTAGAACTAAACTTAATAACAATGGAATAAACTCTTACTAATTCTTCTAAAATGTATAAAATGAAAAACTTAATATTTTTCTGTTTTAATTCATTTGATATTTTAATTATTTAGAATAAGTCACCAATTGAAATTCTTCGTTTAGATCACATAAAAATAAAAGTTTTTTTCTATTCTTATTTCTTATGTTCAAATCAATAAATCATATCAATGAGTACAAAATGCGATTATACAAGTGAAAATGAATGATTATAAAGAATTATGATCTAATTTAGAATTCTTAGCTGATCGGATATATTCTATATTTTGCAAATCATGCAATAATCTACTCAGTGATTCATTTTCTATTTTACTATGAATTATTTTTATCATTTTTGAATCATCTATATTTTATTTATGATTTATTCATTGACTATAGTTCCTTTGATTTCAATATTTGTCTAATTTACAATAAACATTCATTTAATGAGCTACTTCATGCACGCTACGACCGATTCTGTTGAACCAAAGATTCGAAACTTTCGTTTGCATCATCAAGTAGTCTTTAACTTCTTAACATTTGAAAAATAAGGCTTGATAGAGATATCTCATAAGTATTTTATGAAGAAAATCTGTGTAAAAGATGATTTCTCTTTTGTTATACAATCAAAGTCTTAGACAATTGAAATGAAAAATCATTTGAATGATCCTAAGATCTTGGGAAGAAGATATTCAATGGGTCAATAAATCTGTTTCTATACCTAAAACAACATACACTACCAGATGGAATAGATTTTGTGCAAATCCACGAAACTAATTGAGCATTCTTCTATAGTGGTAGTTCATGGTTTATATGGAATGACTGTTATAACAAATAATTATGAATGTGAATGTTTATTAATTCCATAGATAAATTTTAAATAATAATTGTAGGTCTGATTCATTCAGTGGATTTGACGATGTAAAGTCGGAAGTAAAACTTATATGTCAAGTAAAGATCATATCTTGTTTAATTAATTGTAAAAAATATTACTGCTTGTGCCAATAAATAACTACAAGAAAATTATTGAACTATAAAATATTAAATGGCTAAAATCACTTCTTTTTTAAAATTTGTTTCAGGGTGTTGATGTGAATGTAGGCGTGGAATGTGGAATTCGAATGTGTGTGAGTAGGAAGGCAACAAACCGAAAGCCTAAGGATTTAGTTTCATGTGATTAGGATTTCAGATTAGATTTCGATTCGATTTTAGTTTGGTTTTAGATATAATCCTGAACCAAAATAATAAAAATAGTTTGCAATTAGATAATGGTCATCTTATTGTATACTATTTATGTGAATTTGTTCCAAAAGCAAATCCAAACATGACCTCCAAATACAAATATGAATCAAATTCCAGATATATTTTAAATTTGTTGCATTCTTAGATGTGTGTTGTGAATGCAGTCGTAGTGAATGAAGTTGTCCACAATCAAATTCAAATTCAGATTCAAATACTAAGGATTTAGTCCCAAACTCAAAATTCTTTTTCTAGTTGTGTCGCACCACTAGTAAACTAGATCATTGTTGATGTTATTTTATCTTACTAAATATCAAGGCTTTGAGTTTGCCGCATTCATAAGTTCAAATAAAGATGTAGGAATGTGGATAGTTGAGATATATGTTCTCCCATTATACTCCACCCTCCTGACAATGTATCCTTCTTTAAGTTTTCGTGAACTTCCATCATTTATAGCTGTTTTCTTAGAGTTGATCAACTCAATTCAATTCATTGAAAGAAACCTTTAAATGAATTCGATTCATATATCTTGAAAAAGTTTTTTTTTAATTTGATTCAATTCAATTCAAGTCAGCCACATTCGAAAATTCTAGTTAATACATTTGTTCTTGTTCTCCTTCATTGAACAAGTTAGAAAGAGTTTTATTGTTATCGATTGCATGAAAAATAACCGTTCTCTTCACTTTAGAATATAACTAGGATTATTTACTATAGAATGATTTCGAATATTTATTTAACAACAAAAATAAACCACAAGAAAAGGTCATAGCTAAGTTAAATACTATTGAACAAAAGATGATTATATTATAAGAGATATATCTTTAACAATAGATATTATATCAATTCACCTAAACAAATACTATACACGATATTGCCCTATGAGATAAAGATAAATGAATGTTGTATCTATAAGCTGAAATAAAAGGAAAATACATCGGTGCATAAATTATATGCACTCATCAAAAAAAGAAAAGAAAAGAAAAGAAAATAGGGATAAGTTGGTGCGAGTGTAACAGAAGTATATATAATAATGCTGGCGTGATTCAACTATCTAGAGATAAAATTCCTGGAGAGAAATTACAAATCATAGTCATGACTTTTCAATGGTATTATTAGGTAAATAAATGTTACAAAAACAATTTCATAAATTTATTTTAGTTGAATTGAATTGAATTGAGTTCAGTATTTTATAAGTCATTTTAATTTGTTTCTCTAGAGTTTCTGAAGACTTGCAGACTAGACAAAGATCTTCAATCATATGGTTCATTTTAAAAGTCCACACACTCTCACCTATGCTTTTATTCTATACTTATTTTTAAAAAAAATGAAAATTTCAAAAAAAGAAACATATACAGTGGTTCAAAAGTCACTTTATCGAAAAAATTGAATATCTCTGTCATACTTTGACCAAATGAGTTGATTCTTTTACGACTGACAAGAGAATGTTGATTGATCATATTCATAAGAAAAATATTGACAAACATTTCTTTGTAGTATCATCGTTAACATCAATAAAAAGTTGTAATCTTTCACAACTCATGAAAAACCACTACAATGATTTTTTTCAATCAAAAGTAAGCTACACATTTTATTTTATATTAATTCTACACAGAAGTATCGTTTGATGTAGAATTTACAGAGTAGATACACAGCCTGTTACTCATTCTATTCTGACATTTTCAGCTATGAATAGTAAGAATTTGGAAAGGAAAATTGTAGTATAATTTTACTTTAATTTGTGAAAGGTTACAGTTCTTCATTGAAGTCAACGATAATACTTCGAAGTAATGTTTGTTAATGTCTTATTTTTTTATGAATATGATCTATCAACATTCTGTTATCAGTGGTAAAAGATCAGTCCATTTGGTGAAAATACAGCAGAAACATTCAAGTTTTTTCCTTCTATAAAATGAATTTTAGACCACCGTGTATTTCTCATCAGTTATTTCCGTCGTGTCTTATATAAAGTCATTATTTCTTTTTGATTTCATTTTCTTTTCTTTTCCTTAGTAGTACCTAAGATAAAAGAAGGACCCATCTGTAGAATATCTTCTTCTTTCCAAAACGAGCAGATACTTACTGGTTCTCTTCGTATACTTTCTTCTTCTTCTTCTTCTTCTTCTTCTGAAGAGTATTCTAATGGAAAACATTTCTTTTTTCTCTCTTTCATATCACATACATACATATTTATCTCTTATCTTGTAATGTTAAGGCAGTCGTTATTCCGATATGGTAGTTTTTATTCTCTCGCTTCCATATTCGATACTGAGATTAGCATACACCCATATATCATTCGCATGTCATAGACATATATACGCGTCTTCATATATTCATATAGAAATTGTTGTAACGCTGTTAACAGAAGTAAGTTGAAGTATTATTTTCTTCTTATGCCTCTAATAATCAATATTTATCGTTTTAGAATAAATAGAAAAAACGCATAAAGAATATTAGCTAAGTCTAGTATTTCAATATAAATATCTATCAGTACCTTCGATACTAAATAGACATTCACCAAACCTAAATCTAAACTGTTTGGGTTTTGGTCTACTGCCTAAACTTACTAAATCATTAGAGTTTGGAAATAATTTCATTTCTCTCATTTCACTTCTGTATATTCAAAATAGTTTTTTTAATGTAAATACAAATGAAAACATACTTTTATGTTTTGCATTGTGAAGCATCGAAGTCAAGTTATTTAGTAAATTTAAATATTCAACTAATACTAGAGCTTCTTCTCGTATTAACTTTTTCGAAATGATTTTCTCGATTTTCGATGTAAATCATGACAGTTGTTTGAATGGCAGATTGATGATGCTTATATCGAAATGCTTCCCGAATGAAAGCATTGATGGATATAAGGCAATATTCTTATTCCAGTTTTGATGCAAAAACATTATTTCTATGAGAGTCAGAAGTTATTCGAAACAGAATGGATGGCATAAAGCCCTTGAGAAATTAGAATTTCTTTCTATAATAGGTGGCTCTTTTCCAGTAATAACCAAACAATCCTCTTTGGATAAAAGAAGAAAAATACAGATTAGAAGATCTAGTCTAACAGTTGACTTTTCTCAATGATTTTCGACGTTTACCCAGGTCGAGAAATATGGGCCGGTTCCGGCAGGAAAACACTGGAAGTCATCGGAATAGGGTGGCAGCATTCCGGCCGGAGTATTGCCACGCTGTACCGACGACTTCCGGCATTTTCCCGCTGGATACGATGAATTTTCCTTCATCTTCCTGCAGATCCTGTGGGATCCGGTGACCGGGATCTTCGACCTGAGTATTTGTGTTTTTATGGCATTTTCATGCCTGTTTATATCTAAGTTCGATCTTAACAATCTTTTGAGTCTATTATGTTAGTGTTGTATTAGTTCTGAATTAAATTATTTATGAGATAAAACTAATAAGAGAAATCGTTGAACAAGCCTTCCTTTATTTAAAAAGTTTCCCGGATACACTAAGTGCCTCTTTTGAAGGACACTCTGAAAAGCTTCCTCATTTATTCTTCGAAAAAAACTTGTTCTAACAATTATTAAACATGATTAATACGTCAGGTGTTATTTTAAAAGGAGCCTGTCTTAGATAGAAATACATTCATTAGGAATATGCATGGTATAAACGAAATACGTGTTTTGGTGTCTGACTGACTATTTTATTTTAAGTACGGTCTTCTAACCAACGATGATTTTTCTTTTTTTTCTTTACACTTAGATATGATCTATTTGTTTTCGTTGTAGGAGCACACGGAAATGAAAGTAAACTCGCTTCCTAATGATGTATTAGACAAAAACGCTTGTAACTACAAACCGTCAATGAGACTACTAAGAAAATGATTTTTTTTAGAGACACCATAGCACGCCTCCTGTGACTTGTGAACGATAAAACTCTAGATTTTTAGTTTTTTCAAAAATAGTGTAAAAGTTCTTAACTTAGGCGAGCTCTCAAGATTGGATACAAGGAACTCGACAAAGCTTTCTTTTGCATAGAACGACTCAACAATCATTAGGGTGTGGGATGGGTGTGAGTGTAGGTGCAGGGGTGGGTATAGGATGTGGGCGTGTGAGTGTGTTGGTACAGCTATGCATCAAAAGACTACCTGTGTTCCACTCACACCCACGTACCCACATCCACACACTCACAACCACGCACTCACGCCCACTCCTCACACTCACACGCACACCTCACATCCACACTCACACCCACACATGCACATCCACGCCCTTCTCTCATATAATCGGTTCACTGACTTATGAGCATCCTCGCGCCATCGATTGAGTTTGGTGAGACCAAATGATTCTAGCAAAGTGCTGTTGTTGAATTGATCCGAGAGTGCATTGATTTGGTCGGCTAAATACGGTAGTTGTGCATCAATTAAATCATCATGTTGTTTCAAATGATCACGACACAAATATCGTTGGCAACAATTACACAAAGCCGGAGATGGACGCTTACACTCGCTGACGGCACATGGTTGTGACGATGACGCCATTGTTTGTTGTTCGTAGAGAAACGTGTATTATAATGCGAAGATAAAGAGTATGTTGTGTAATGCCCCACTTAATCTACAAAACAACAGTCGATATTTTCTTCTTTTCCAGTCTTCTCCTGTTAACAGCGATCACTATAGATAAGAAACGCAAGAAAAAGAAACAAAGTTGGCGAAAACCGTGCATGATGATTCTTTTTAATGCTAGTGAATGCAACACTCGGAAGTGTTTGCATAATAAAAAAAGAAATGGGTATATTCAAATGCGAAGCTACATCATAAATGCAAAATATTTCACGATATACCACCAATATTTATATGATGAGTACTGACTACCACTTGTAGAAATGTCAAAGGGATAAATAAAAGAATAACATAAAGTATCGTGAAGGGAAAAATAAAACGAAGTGTGCTAATAAGAAGCAATAAAGAAAAACGTGTAATAAGGCATCGAAAAAAACAGAAAGAGAGAAGAAAAACTAAAGAAAAAAGAAGAGAACAAAAATAATAGAAAATGATGCATTACATTTATGCTCTTTTTGTTGTAATAGCGTGCATGATGATGCATCGTAACCGTATAGCTATTTCATTGATGCGGCCTAAGCAGGGTATAACTGTTTTAACCCTTTACCCCCCATAGAGGTTCCAGAAGAGCTATTGATGAAACAACCATTGGAATAGAGTATTGGTGCCTCCAATATGCTAAAATTACGGTCAGATCGATCAAACGCACACTTGAGTTTTAGGGTAGTTTGTTGAGGGGGAGTAGGGGGATCGATTTGGAAAAAATTTCGTGAACTTTCCATAATACCGACGGAGTTCGGCCAAAAAACGTCGTAGAGAGCTCGTGGACGTCTTATTTTGTAGAGAATTGTTCACTCTATAATTTTACGTCGTTTAAACAAAACTTTATTTTCGGATTGTAGACGGCCAAAAGCTAAGGGTTGATTTTCTGGAAGTCGTTCAGTGACCATTCGATGCTTTACCACATCTTGCCTACCCAATGCTTTTCAAATTTTTGAAACTTATATGATCTACTAGTGGACACTTTCTTTGATGTAAATCACGCAACACGTCGCCAAGATATATATTGCCTAGAGGTAGAAAAAGAATTTTACCAAGAAAATTCCGTTTTTTACTTTTTTTGAAAATCATCGATTTTATAAGTTGTATATCTCGGCACTAGCACAGCGAAAAAAATCTTTTTTTTTACTAGTCGATAGCTCATGAAGTTTACTACAAATAGTGCTCTTAGAGGTTTTGAATTCTGTGCTTCCTTTATTTTCTGCAATCGTTCTACAATTGGACTTTCCAGTGACGAGGGGGGGGGGGGTAAAGGGTTAAGCAAGTGAGTTGAAACTAGTTAGTGCACCTATGATCTTTTCGTATCACATCAGCAACTGTGCAGTCTGTTCGTCTGATTTTATTCCATCGAATTTCTACTTTTCAATCTCGTACCGAATATTGATGTGGTTGGAAAGAGTTGAGACAATTAGAATCTATCCACCATTTCACTGCGCAAGACAAGACTGAAACACTGAAAAATAGGTGGAACTGAATGAGACTGATGGAAACTTAGTAAGACGAAAAAGGTTATAAGTGTAAACACACGTGGATCCAAATTCCTGAGTTCAAATGATAATAACCTATTTCTATCACGTCAGTAGGACATTTCTCTTCCGTGTAAAAGACCTAACAGTTTGGACAATTTTTGAGTTCTTTTCAGGTTATTTTTGAGTATAAGAATAGTGAAATCTCGTTTTTTCATGAATCGATCAGAATAAACACCTTTCTCAGTAGTTAGTTGAAATCTCTATCAACTTTTATCAACAATGCTTGATATTTTTTTCCGCAAAACATTTATCGTCAGATTTTGAAAAAAAAATGTAATGTAGTTAGTACATAGTGATTCTTCCATCGTAAAAATAAAACATAATTGTGCAATAATAGTACTCACAATTTCTTAAATCTTTCGGTTTTTCGACTTTCACAGTAGTTTCCTTCAGAAAGCAATATTTAATCTTAATTCACTTTAGTTTTCAATATCGAATCATTTAGGTCATTTGTTGGTTACCTGAATGTTCCTAATAATTCGTAAGACCGAAATCGTAACTAGAATGTGTGTCAAATGTGCTTTGCAGAAAGCCAATGTGATTTAAGAATAAATAATGCTTTCGAAAGGCGAAAATTTCACAGTATGCGTTGAAGTGAGTAAGGGTCTTGCCTTCAGTCACCCTCACTCACACCCAGAGTCTCAATTGGTTTCGCTTTTTAATCTGAAGGTTGGCATTGCTCAAAAAAGAATTGTTCATTTCTCGTTTGTTGCCTCATTCTTTCGCGTTTCTCCTTAACAGAATGAATTATGCGCTGTGAGACGAAGGAGAAGTGGTTCTGCTGATGAGAGCGTAAGAAATTGAGTGGAAAATGAGAGATACTTCGACACAGCTTTGAGTAGAGATGGATAAGCGTGAGGATGCACGGTGAGTAGAGCTATCATGACTAGTTTCAACCTCTTTGAAGAGTCTCATAAGATGACTTGAACTTGGTTTCCTCTCTTTCAAGGACTTCTGTATGCCTTGTTTTGAAATACCCCCCCCCCCCCCCCCACAATAGAAGACCCAGAGTCTTCTATTATGTTTAAGCGGAAAAATTTTTTAGGAGGTCTTGTATCATGATTCTCGTATTTTTGCGATTTTTGCGAAACTCACGAGTATTTTCGAAGAATTTAGTAAATGTAAGTATAAGTTGAGGCTTTACAGCTTCTCAGTCCCTATCATAGTAACCAGATGCTAGGAAAAACATCACTTTATCTTTCCACAGCAACAAACAAGAGGGAGTAATTAATATCAGCGGCTATATTATTTTAAAATTCTATAATTTCTACTTTCTGTTCTAAATTTTATGTTTTTAAGCTTTGTATAGCTCACATATATTTACGAAGAAACCAATAGTAATCGTAAGTGTGAGTCAAGGTTTTTTAGCTTGTTCTCTCGTTCCCATTAGATGTCGTAGCATTCACTTAGATTTAAGAGGTTGTGAAAGCTTCTAGAATCTTTTGATTTTCAATCGTTCGAATATTTTTATGAGCATTTGCAAAAAGCTAGCCTCCTCTTTTTGCGCAGACAAAAGTTTGTACGATCCATGAGAAAGATAGTTTTTTGTGATTTTTCATAACTGCAGTATAAGTTACATAAAAGCGTGATCAAACTACTTTCTAACTTTTAGAAATATTTATTTTGTGTCTTACTCAGTACATTAGTATTCATACAAGATTGTTAGGATCTGGCAAAGATACAACCAATGTCTATACTAAGCTTATTTAGCCATTAAATTAAAGCTTAAATCGAATAATACGATAAAAAGCACACATTAGAAAAAAAAATGTTTGAAATGTACGAATAGAAACTGCTAAAAGTTAATCCTTATGATCAATGTTTCTTTAGAAACTTAACATTCTGCGTCGATTGTATTAATATTATATAGATATATATATTCAAGAAATCTGATAAATGGAGCAAAGGAAGAGGTAGTAACTCGAAATGGAACAGTTTCGTTGGGATAAAGTTTTACAGAGTACGCTTTAACCCAAACGATAGAATTAGTTGTATTCTATCTATTTATTTGATATCCTTTTGAAAATAAACTGATCAACCCATTTTTGGAAGTATAATACAAGTAACGCTCGTTCGAGGACTCGCTCAGCTCTTTCTCATAGAAATGGTGTTTTCCAACTATTAGTAAACTATTTTTTTTGATTAATTAATAATTAATTAATAAAAACTAGGCTGAGATACATACTCCCCACTCTTGATTACTTTTGGTGAACTTCAATAGAAAAATAATAATAATTAAATAGTTAATAATTAACTATTATCCATTTCAAAAAATAAGAGCCGTGGCCATTTTTTGAATA
>CAJNOL010005356.1:0-11875 GCA_905250125.1 Rotaria sordida | reverse complement strand
ATTTGTTCACAATTTCCAGAAGAAGAAGAAGTACTATTAAAAGCTGGTGTTGAATTTACAGTTGAAAGTGTTAGATATGATGATAAAAAGAAAAAACATTATGTTTATCTTAATGTTTATGTTTAACAGTCTCCATATAAACTTGAAATAAACAACTGTATTTCTTTATCTTCTTTTTGTATCTCAATAAACATTAGCTAAATACAGAAGATTAATGAGAAACGGAAATATTGCATCAAGCATTCCAGGTGTGAATATTGATGCAGATGCATGTATGAATGCAGGAAAGATCTAAATCCACATTCACACCTATCCCATCCCTTGACACTCACAGCTAGTTCTACTTTTGCTGTTTAATGTGACAACACTTCAATGGGATATACAGTCTCGGTGTGGGTGTGGATGCGATGAGATCACTTACACCCATACACCAAAACAGATTTGCGGATTTTGTGTGAATTTTTTAATTTCCGACTTTATAAATTAGAATTCCAAAAATATAATTTCTCCAAATCAACGTTAACATTGTCGAAAGCAATAAATCATCATCATCAAATGGACAATTTCGTAAGCTATCGAGACTAGATAATGTTTCAAGATGCATTTAGTTGAATTTTTACATCGATACATCGTTGAATGGTTACAACAATGGGACTCATTTAAGAATGTTAAGCATGTACAAAATCGTTTTTCAATATTCCGGTGAGCGAAAAGAGCACATTTTATGGACCCGATTTTTCTAATCTTGATTCTTGAAAATAATGACAATTCGAACCATTTCGATTGACTGTGACAAGAAGAAAATCCTTGCAAAGTTTTTCATTGTAGCATACATAGTTCGCTAGAAGAATTTCAAACTCATTCAACTGTAGCTTCGATGCGGATCTACATAGTTCATGCATGACTCAGAGTTCGACATGACCACTAACATGATCGGTTTCCTGGTCGCGCATGCCAATAAAGACAATGTGCTCGAAAATTGCTTGCAAATTAAGACAATCCAAAATGAAAAAATAATACTAGAAGGAAAATGCCACAGATGTATTTTGATTCAATTTCCTTCGACTAGTCAAGTGTGCATATATTCCTTTTCTTATCAACGAATCCATATTTGAATACAATAGAGCCAGCGTGGATCTTTTGAAATCTTCCATGTAGATGGCAATCGATGATTCAACCATTTGACAAGTTCATCGAGTTCATTCAGCTGGTCATCTTGGCACTGAACATTCAATGCTCGAAGATTGCTCATTCGATTGACAAGATCAAGAATACATTGTCGATGTTCAACTTGAATAAATAGTACTTCGCATTGAATCCCTAGTGATGAACAACACAATCGAGCACATTCTTCATCGTTGAACCACAGCTTTCGATAAGATCGATCAGTTCCCTGTAAGCCAAGTCGACGAATGGAATGAGTTCTACTTTCGACAAGAAACACTAGTAAATTCGACCATGATCGAAATTTCAATGAATAAAGACGAGGCGCTCGATCAAGCAGATCTTGCAACTGAACTTGAATAGTATTGTCAATATCATCATATAGTGAGACTTCGAGTGAGATCAGCTGATCAAGTATGGGTATGATAGACCAAAAATGATAATTCGGATAAAGTTCGAGTACAAGATGATGAATGTTGGGAAATTTGATAGGAGACAATTCACATTCTCGATTGATAGAATGTTCGTAGTTAAATCTGGTCACACGATCATAGGAACAAAAATCGTTTTCCTGAAGACATGTCGATCTAAATTGGAGATTGTTGACGCTCGTGTTAAAATTGTCAAAAGCATAGGGCAACGTATAGAGCCAAATAATATTAGATTCAAATGTGGAATCCGCATGACATCGGATAAACCAATGATGTTTATCAATCCAGAAAGAACTTCGAAATGAATCAATCAATTGATCGACTTGTTGTTTCTTGTCCATATTATTGTCGAGCTGTATTCGCATTTTTAATTGAAAGACTTTGAGCTTAGGCAAATGACTAGTTATGATCTGTTCCCATCGATGTCCATTCAGATCCGGACACGATGTCTCAACTGTCAGATGGGACAGATTGAACATGTTTTTCAAAAGATTCAATAATGGATATAGTGAATCTAAGATACTAATTTTTAATGTAACTATCGATGAAATAGAAGATGATAGCTGTTGATCGAAAGAACCATCGATTGAATCCATGTGAAAATATCGAAGGTGAGGCGTATATTGAAACAAGTTATCCAATTCACTTAAAATAAAATGATGCTTTGCGACAAAGAGATGTTCGAGAGATGATGAAATTATTTTTAATACAGGAAATGAACGTCCATACTTATGAAAAAAGATACCAAGATGACAACGAATGAGTTTTGGTAGACTCCAAATGATGTTGATCATCTTTCGATACTTTATTTGACTGTCTCCCAAGTAACATTCGATTAAGTTGAGATGTATGAGATTAGGAAGATGATGAAGATCATCGATCATCTGTATCATTGTTTCCGGTGAATACAAGTTGAATAATGAAAGTGATTGCAATTGAATGAATTGACGAAGAGTGAAACCACATGAAAGAAAAAGATCAATTTGTTGTGGAGTATCGTCATTGTCCGAAAGACGAAGTGAAATGATTCGATCGATGATTGATGGAAGATGCTGTTGACATAGGATATCAAAATCTTGTTTGGATACTGATCGAAAATCGAGATGACCATAGACTCGAAAGTGAGTGAAGATAAGAGTGTTGAAGCGATCATTAAGACCATGAAATGCTCGAAGAAGATGAATGACGGAGAGAAAGCTGTATAGATTGAGTAACAATTCGTTAGGCAACGATTCCAAATTCATTTCTGTTACTTCTATAGTTTTTAAATGCAATGTGACATGAATCGAATGAAATGTTGCAAGTTTATATGCTGAAACGAAAGAAAAAGAAAAGGTGGATGTTGTTGTTATGTACTTTTTTCTCTTCTTCTATTTACTTTGTTATCAAAGTTCTTTAGACAAAGAAGATGACAAATATTATGTTTCTTTTCTGCTTCCATCATTCTATATAGATAAGAACATCGAAAATCACGTGAGAATTGGTTAAAAACATCGATCATTATAGTATGGGTGTGGGTGTAGACGTCGTTGAGGAGAAGATCCACACTCTCACACCTCACACACGAAAACCCAACGAACGATAATAAGTTTCGCGATTTTTGGATGTGGGTGTGGGTGTGAGTTATCGTGTGGATTATTCTCCATACACGTCCACACAGATCCTCAGTTGCATCCGCACCTTTTTCTTGTTTAAAAAAGATATGACTTTCATCCAACATTCAACTTTTTCAACACATATCTGACTGCTATTTTTAACTAATGAATTGAATAAAAATAAGCGTTCCATTTTATTTTAATTGTGAAAAAGACAAAACAGAAAAATAAAAGCTCTTGCTAAAAAATAATTATCGAAAAGTTCCATATAATCTTTCTGTAAGAGTCGTTCATAACAGGATATCTTTTAGTAACGTACTATAGTCTGAAACATACAAATTAGGTTAACTGTCGAGTGCGACAGCCAGCAATCGAATATGATATGAACACTAAGTAGCGCTTCAATCGTTTTTGCTTTACAATGTAAGGGATCCAAAGTTTGTTGGAACGTTTTCCGAGATGAACCAGCCCAAGAATTACTTTTTTTTAAAATTCGTACAATGAAAGAAGTAATGATAATTTTGGTTTTTCTAAATTATTATAACATGTATTAGGGAGCAGTTTTCACCATTCGATAGAGCTCATCGAGTTATACCTGGAACTTTGGATAGAGGCTTTAGAACATTCGCTTGGGCGAATTGGCCCTAAAAACTCGAATCTGGACCTGCGATATTCTACGTAGTGTTAAATTATATATTAAACAAATTCTGACAAATTCGCTATCATATTTCATTTTTAATAGTTTTAAGAATAGTTTTTCAGAATTTTTTATATCTTTCACTATATCTTTACTGTATTTTGAATAGAGGCGTTTAATAATATGAATTTCGTTCAATGAAATATATTTAAATAGACTGATAACGAATAGTATAAATTCACTGATCATTTTTTAAATTTTTTTAAAATTTATTTCAAAAAGCTTGTGAATATTTCGGACCGATCTTCAGTCCATTATCAACACAAATAACGAGTAAGGGATACAAAAAATTTTATTTTTATTATATGTACAACGCTTATTTTCTTTTCTTTAACATTGTAATGCAACGGGAAGAAATGTTTGTTTATGCATTGCAATGTTAAAGAAAAGAAAATAATCGTTGTACATATAATAATAATAATAATAATAATAAATTTTTTGTATCCTTGAATTATCATTTGTGTTGATAATGGACTGAATATTAGTTCGAAATATTCACAAGTTTTTTTAAATAAATTCAAAAAATTCAAAAATGGTCAATGAAATCGTATTATTCGTTATTAGTCTATTTAAGCATATTTCATTGAACAAATTCATACTCCTAATAACGAAGGAGATGAGTAAGGACAATGAATAAGATAATATTCATTGCTAATATTTTATCCTAAATATGATCACGCTTCGCTTACGAAGTGCGGAGAGGAAAGAAAATATGTGTGTAACTAGCTTTGACGTGCATTTTCATTTCATCTTCATGCACATATAAATATCCTCTTTATTACTATCTCCTTGCCATGAGGCTTCACAAGTAAACACACCATCTATAAGCTCTTGTCTATTCGTTAACAGTCCAACATGGCGAAAGAGAAGTTTGAGAAAAGCATCGCAGCTATTAGCGATGTAAACTCCGACACATGCGACACTATTGGCCATGTCGTGAAACAAGAAATTCTTGTCTCAATAACACGCCAGCGTCGGAGTGAAGTTAGGATAGTTTCTGGCTCTGAATTTACCACTGGTGAGCATATGAGTATTTTATAGTAATATGTATTCGATCGAAAATATCGGTTTTTGTTTAGTATTGTCCGTTGGCGTAATTCTCGTCACCGCAGCTATTCTCGTACTCTTCATTCGGTATACCATTCAGCGTTATCGGAAGCATACAGCTATCGGTTCCAAGCAGCTTGAAGAAAAACCACCGGACGTTTGAACAACACATTAGCCTCGAACTAATCCTGCATCAGAATACAAATCACAATACCTTATAGAAAATGTCGCCAAGATGTTTTGCCTTTTAGCTAGATTCCTGTTTAAATAGCTTATATTGTAACACTTTGTCCGTTCTATTTATTAATAAATGATTCGACACATGTGCATTGAGTCTCTAACGACTAGGGATGAGCTAGATTACTCTACTCACGGACCCCTGGAACTGAGATCAGACCAACTTCTGATAGGCCGATTCCAAAACCTTATTTTTTGACACCATTAATATCTCGAGTGGCGTTGTGCTTTTTTGCAGAAGAAAAAATGTAAATAAGGTAGAAATGCAGGATAAATGTTTTATCTTTTCTTCAGACACTTCTTAGTCCTTGTTTAATACTTCTGCAATGCTTTTTAGTACACTACAAGTTTTCATCTCTGAAGAGAGAAGTACGAAAGTAAGCCTTGTTTGAATTACCTTCAAGTTCGCAACATTAAGAATGTGGATGTGGGTATGAAGTTACCATTTGCATTTTTTTTTTCGTTTTGAATGGTCAATTATTTTTTAAATGTTTCGTTTTAAAGGAAAAACCAATGAATAACTATCGATTTTAGTTAACAGATCAATGTTTTGTTGCATCCGCTATTTACAATGAGCTGTCTTGTTAGGATATGGTGTGAGAATGTTGATGTGTAATTTACTCACACTCCATGCCCCTCTCTAGATAGATAGTCATATGTCCCATTGTCATCAATACCCACACCGATATCTTTCGATTTGACGAAGGTTCTCAAATGAGTTCACATGAATTTCTTATGAATTCCTATTTGAATTTTCATATAAAATCATAATTGATATAATATAGGTCAACGTTGATTTTTGTGAAAGAAATTCTATCTTTTGTTTTGCTTAGCATAAAAGAAATCAAGTTAAGTTTATTCTAATTAAATTTGATATTTTTCCAAAGAAGGATATCGATTGTGACATATTTATAATATTTCTGTCTCCGTCCATGTCATCCATTTTGCATATATCTTGGCTTGAGAAAATGATAAAATCTTGAATTTTTGTTAAAGATACGTCATGAAAAGCTCTACAAAAAGTGTATGAACAGATTCGTATTGCTTTTTCTGATGATTTCTCTCGTACTCAAAAATACACAGCCTATATTATGATGTCATTTCCTATTGTATTGAGCAGTACAAAAATGTTCTGAAGGTATCGTTTTTTATTTTGCATATGTATCGGCTGTAAAAAAAAAGATAACATCTTAATTTTGTTTTTAAAAATGGACCATCGAAAATTCTACAAAAACTGTAATGCTTTATATGATGCAGCGTTGGAACCGGGACCGGACCGGACCGGACCGATAAATACCGGAAATTTACCGGTTTAAGCTTAAAAAATAAATACATATATGTCCAGAAAGTCTTTCGATAGTGTCAATATTAAAAATTTTGTTCAGTTTATAATCGATATTTATCGCGATGATTGTAATACTATGATAGACACGAAGACAATTAGGCATATGTTTTATCAGCTTTGAAATAGACCAGGCAGTATTATATAAATCAGTTAGGAAAATCTTAATATCCTTTTGAAAAAATGACGATGCTTTATGATTATAAAGATTATGCATATCTTTTCTAAAAGTTTCATAAAAAGTCAAATAATATTTTCTCAAGTACGAATATTGAAATTTTCTAAGATATGCTTATAAAAAAAACTATTCCTAGGTCGATTTCAATTTTTTGTACTTATGATACGAGGAGCTAAGTCATATCGTTTCAACCGTGTTATTTAAATATTAAATAATTCAATTTACAACTAGGAATAACTTTATCAATTTCTACCGTACTTTCGGATGTTTGGAACGATTTTTAAGCGGTAAGCTTGACCGAAAATGGACCGGTTTGCCGGAATTTCACCGGTTCAGAAATGATTAACAACCGGCCGGACCGGACCGTTTTATCTTTTTCTTACCGGTTCCAACCCTGCTATGATGGAATGTAGCACTATCATATAGGTTGTTGATTTTGAGTATGGAAAATACTGTCAAAGAATATCAATAGTGACGTGTTTATACAGTTTTTGTAGAGCTTTTCATAGTACATGTTTTTAAAAAAAATTCATGATTTTATCATTGTTTCAAACTGAGATATATGTAAAATCAAAAAATCTTGCGAATATTTTGACACGTTCGATAGATGTCTTACAGATATATCGAAGGACTTTCAAACAAGTCTAACTTGCATAAACTGAGTGTGTCAAAATATTAGTTTTATCTAATAGGCCATAATGGCCTGTTCATTAATCTCAACTCACATAACAAAAAAAAAAGAACAGCTGATTATCATATACAACTACTAAATAGAATAAATAAGAATTTATATAGTAGTTATACTTCAATGAATCTAATTGCAAGTATCACATACCCATTCATTTATCCATCGAAAGATGAAAGACATTGATGAAAAAAAAAACCCAGATTATAAAAATACTCTCTAACAATGTATTTACTTGAAATGTTTCATACAGTGTTCTATGATCAACAAAGAGTGTTAGATAGCACTTTAATTTAGATTTCTATTAGTTTATACACACAAGAAGTAACACAAAAATACTGCATTTTTTTGACAATATTAATTTCATTATTTGTTTGCTCTTCAACTAAATAAATCATTAAATTTTTTTGTCATATATATAATTTTCCTCCCTTTTTTTTAGAAACCGTTTATCATAGACTATAAAAGAATATTCCACAAGTTTTGACAAATATATTCAGAAATAATTACGTTCTATTTCATATATATCAGTGAATAATTATCATCAAATTTTGTTTTTTATTTAGTTTAGACACATCATTTTCTTCACTTTAAAAGTTAATATAGTGAAGATATATAAAATCGAGATTTCTAATAATATCTAGATGAAAACGATAAATTATTATTGATATTGTTTTTAGTTCTTTAATTATCATCTTATTTCTCCGTCGAATGGTGAAAACTGCAAGCTTTTAGTTGCTTTCGTTCTCGAGATAATTAAAAAATATCGAAGTACGTTATATTTTGGCACTAATAGTTGTTTATAATAAAATTCCTACTTTATAATAAATGACGAGAGCTATATCCAAAATCTTTTTTCTTCATATATTTGATGATAAAAAATATTAAGAAATTATCAATTTATTCTAAGATCTAATGTTAATAGTTAGAGAAAAAAGAGAAGAGAAATGATGATAACGTTTGAAAATGATGAGAATTAATGATTGTAATTTTTTTCTTTGTTTGTACATGTTTATAATCATGATCATTGTTGTTTAATCGTTTTGTTAAGCAATTTCTATTGGAAATAAGAATATTAAAAAATTACAACATGATGAATTTGTTAATGAAGATTTTCATATAAACAAGATTGATCAGAATATTTTCTCAAAATATGATATTTGTCGTCAATAATACAACATTGATTGTTTATTAAAAGTTTTATTCAAATCGATCTGTTTATAATTATAACAATTATTCATTGTTTGATAAAATTTTCAAATAAGGAAAATGCCAAATTACTTTTATCTAAAGTGAGGATTTACATGAGTTCTTCATATTCTTTAAGATATACAAGGTAGATAGTCAGGGCGACATTGATTTAGGGATTAGCATTCAACTAACAACTTTATTAAACTTGTTTAAAATAGATATTGGATTGACAAAAGATCAAAAGTTATTTGAAAATCTACAGAGAACCTATCGACAACTTTAAAAATATAACGAAAATTGCGCATGTTATTTGCTCCGTTGTTTAATCTTAACTTGATAAAATCTCCTATTCGTAAAAAATGCTCAGTTTTCAAAACTAAGTTCTTGCTGATAAAACTCTTTTGCTAACACTTTATTTTTATTTCAGATATTCGAAGTCAAAATTGAGTTATCGAAAGATCTTTAATGTCAAAAATGAAAAAAATTAAGATTTTGTTGATATAGATTTAAAAATTTTTGTATCTATCTCATGATTTAACACTTCCTGTTCGGCTCCAGAATTTTTGGAACCACCAAACTCTATTCGAATTCTTGATTGAATTTTGAAGTTATATTTCAATGAAAACTTTTTACATTCGTTCTCATATTACTTTCGATTTTGGATAGATTGATTAAAAGACCTTTTAAATGTATATAATATATATTTGAACTGCATCAGAAGAATAGTGTATAAAAGACAACAATCAGAACTCGAAACAGCGTAATATATAGTGTAGATTGCATAAACAAACATACATTAGATTATTGAAATAATAACCGAAATTATGTGAATCAAGGAATGGAAACTAATCTACTTATTGTCGGTCAACTTTAGTCTCATATAAAAAAAAAGATACTTTCGATATTTATAATGAATTTTAGCATTTTTTATTTTCATTCAAGACAAAATGACAATTATAAGCTTTGCTCAATCGATTCAAAAAAATAAATATATTAACATTTGAATTTTTTTTTTAAAATTATATTACATAAACATTGTTTTTCGGAAAAGATATTGAAAAATGGATTTTTTCGGAACATCTTGTTCGAGGTTTTTTACTATATAAACATATTTCGGTCGTTCATTTGATGGTAATTGTTTTGATAAATTAACTTCATGCTCTTCTAGTCGTCTAAATTTAGAAATCAATAAATAAAAAGCAAATCGATATGTTCTTTTTTTACTTTGTCAAATCTTCAATATCAACAAGAATTGAATCTTGTTCCATACTTAATGAATCTCGTTCAATTAAAAGATTAACTAATTCATTATTATTCACTTAAATACAAAACAAAAAAACTCATCTTAAATTTTATATAATAATCTTAAAATACTTTCAATTCGACAGTATAGATCATTAATAATTGCTTGTAATTGACCAATATTCATCTCTTTAAGTAAATCAATTGTTAATGATTTATCACCATTTGTATTGAGTCCAATCTTTAATATAAAGAATAAATAAAATGATTAAATTTTATTCGAATAATACATACAATGTCATAAAATGATGGACTTTTCTTTTGTAATAGTTGTCGTTCAATTTCAACTTGCATTCGAGCCATTTTTGCACCAAGTACAAGAGCAACTTTTGCTTCTTCCTAAACAACAAAAAAAAAATTTTTTTTTTTCTGTATTTAATAATAAGAATAATTACTTTTAGTTTTTGTTGTTTTATAAAAATATCTTCATTTGTATGGGTTATAGTAGAGGAATTTGTTTCATGAATTGATTTATTTGTTTGATTATGCTCATAATTTAAACCTATAGTTAAGAAAATTTTCTTACTTCTATTCTGTGCCATGAGAAACAATAAGTATTTAGACAACTAAATAGTTTTCTTATTTTATAGGAAATATTTCTTTTCTGTTCTTTTACAGTATGTGTTTAACATCTTTTTTTTCTCTTAATGGTTCTTTACTGAGTGTCATCCACTTTTTTTTTTCTTCATATCATCAATAATGCTCGATGACATTGCTTTCATTGAAGGTATTGATAGAATATTAGGTTCTTTTTTTTTTTTGTTACCTTGTTGATGTGTTGTAATGAATTTATTTTCGATGTAATCTTCATTTTCACATTCAGAATCATTACTGATAATTTCATCACGAGCCTTCAAAAGAATAATTGATGAATACAAAAAACAAAACAAAAAAATAAAGATTTATATCTCCAGTTTTTTTTTTTTCTAATTAGATATCTATATTTCAATATTACTTGCAAACATTCATGCCATTTCCAACGAGCTTTTTTATATACCATAATCGAAACAATAGTAAAAATATTCTGATTGACAAGTGAGTTTATTTTTATATGTTTATCATCGATTGCTATTCTTTTCCGGACAAGATGAAGAAAAGACTAGAAAGATTTTTTCCTTTTTTTTTTTTTTTTTGTTTCATTATCATTCTACCAGTATCGTCACTGTTGTCGTTCGATCAAACAACCGAGTCCGATGTTGACAACAAGCAGTTCTTTTGTCATCGGACCGTGAGTAATTTTATCATGCATATTATCAACATCTTATTTAAGATAGACCTTGAACAAATACTCAAATCTAAATTTAATTTTTGGATTTTTTTTTTGTTTTTGTTTTTTTTTATTCATGAGAAATAAAAATTCAATGTTTTAAAGATCAATAATATTTTCTTTTATAAAATATACTCAAATTGACAATAGAAAAAAAAAACATTGAAAATGATTATTGAATGAATTGAAAGTAGTACATTTACTTACTTTTAATTCTAATTGAGAATCAAATTTAATATTTTTATTATAAAGATAATACAAATATAAGTCCATAAAAAAGAAAGACTGTTAGAAATACAAAATTCTAATTGAGAATGACTCGAGCACTTTTTCTGTAATTGATGGAGAGAACGCGAGAATGAGATAAGAGACATCATGGTTCTTAATGGAATGACAATAGAGAGTGACCTGAATAAAAAAAAAGGAAGAGAAAATGATTATGAATTCTACTATATACGTAATATTTTATGAGCATTTTTTTTTTCTAAAAATACATAATGGTTGATAATTACTATTATTGTTGAATAGGTATTATTAATTTTTCTTTGTATAGATAATAGAATTATTTTAAAAGGTTGAATATTACATAATGATATTTTCAAGGTTCTATAGAAATGTCTGTTAATTGAAATTATTTTTCCTTTATGTGAATCATTAAATCTATTTTTTACTGTCTGATATCTTAGTTCAATGTATGTATGGCATTAACAACTTGTTTTATATTATAAAAATCATTCTT
>CAJNOL010005355.1:0-11880 GCA_905250125.1 Rotaria sordida | reverse complement strand
CCCCCCCCCCCCAACGTTTGCGTCATGGACAAACCTTTTTCGCTGGTATTTTAGTCTTTTGAAGTAATACCTTATAAGATGCAGAATTGCAAGAACTTTCAGAAAATATATAAATCATTTTAGGATGGTATGTTCTAACGTTGCTAGAGTCAAAATACTAGAAAATCTTGATTTGAGCTAATGGTCATTTTTGCTCGTATATTGGAATTATCACTTGATAAATGATATTGTAGAACATAATGAGTTACCAAATTTTATAGTAAAAATATTTCTGCATCTTTTGAGACGTTCTCGAGCTTGAAAGAATCAGCAGATGCAGAGAAAAGTACAAAATACTAAGAGTACCCTAAAAAACTGACTTTTTGATCACGTATCGAAGGATATGTCACTTGTATACTATGCCATTTTTCACAGGGAAATGAGAAATAGCTAATATTTTGGATTTAACTATGGTTTGAGTAGACCTTTCATTTGAGATACCTAAATCGAAAGTAAAAATTTTATCGGCGACCAGCTTCTGATAAAACTGATAAGTGGTCTCGTCGACTCTCTCTTAAGAACTTCTATAATTATCAGAGTAAAAAAATTAAATAGTCTATAGGTTTTGATATTTAAGAAAATGATGCTGTACATAAACTATTGTCTTAGCCTTTCTTATTCTTACTTGTGATGATAATTGATGGTGTCTAATGGTTCCAGCAAGATTGGCAGTATGAATGGCAGCTTGTGACCATGAAGATGAACTTGGGGCAATGAACGATTGATCTAGTTCATTACGATGAGGAGGATCGTTTAGAATAGACGAGGACTGTTTAGAAAAAAGTAAAAAAAAACAATGTAAAATAGCAAATCTCTTTTCAATCAAACCAAGAGCAAATTGTTCTTTGGATCAATTGACTTGTTGCCATCAGAGACGGTAATTTTTGGTGATCGGATAGTTCTATGAATGACATCAGTAGATCTTGGTTTAGTAGATTTTGCATTCCTTTTGAGAGAAGCATTGCGATAGCGCCGTAGACGTATTACGGGTGCTGAAGTATGTGAAACATTGTTTTTGATTGTAGGTTGCATCGAGCGTAGGATTTCTTCGTTATATTGAATTATGTCTACACAATCTGTTTAATGTTTCATATGTAATGAGAGAAAATTGTCTTCATACTATTTATATCAGCGATGCGAAACGATGCCGTTGGATTACTTACACAAAAAAAAGTCAGTACCTACAACGAAGCAGAAAGTACATATTGCAGGCGCACTCTGAGCACGTACACGAAGCCAGCATAATGACAATGCATCAACTCTTATTCGAGTTCTTTTTTTTTGTTTCTTAAAAAATTGAGCTGCATATACACCTATATAATTGAATCAACAATAAGCTGCATGCAATGATCAAATCGAAAAAAATATAAAGAACAGATATTGTTTATAATTCACCGTCTTGTTGCTCTTAACTGGAGGTTTGGGTGTGCGTGTGCGTGTGCGTGTTTTTAGTATTAGAAATGACGCTTACATTCACATGTACACGCACACACACACTCACACTCTGCTTCGTCTCGTAATAAAATGCTTAACTCTAAGCGCCTCAAAAAAATTCTATTTTCTAAAATTCCGTAATGATTGATATCTTTTCGAATTATTGGAAAGCTATACATTAGTGGAATCAGTTTTTCCTCGATTTATTCCGTCGTTTTCATGTTGAATAATATCATCTGAAAAGTACAATCAACTCCAGTTACTCGTTTGAACAAAATTTACATAGATAAATGAGTCAAATGGATTTCTAATTGGAAGATGATGTTTGTTATGATGCCATTATTGATAAAACCTTGATCTCAAATACGATTTACTTTGTTGTTATGAAGATGATGAATCATCAGCAATGTTTATATACAATGTCTTTCTTGGCTTCTGTTTTTGACGTAGTGTATGAGTGGATGTATATGTCGGTGGAAGGTTTGGTGAGGAGGTAAACAATACTCACGTATCCACACTCACAGCTCCACATCCTTTTGTGATAGAGTGGACTTCAGAACTTTTCCCATCAGAACGACTTTAACAAACAAATCGAAAATAGACTGATACATCTCTTGAAGAAAAGACAAATGCGATCTGTTAGTCTCACCCATTGTTTTTCGGCAGTCGATAGTGCCGAAAATTAAATGACAATAGAACGATAAATTAGTGTGCTTTGATTAGAAGAATCACACAAATAAAGAGTTCAGTTCGCCGATTCGTTACGCATTATGTATTAAAATAAACACTCATTAGGGATCTGCATTACATTTTTTAAACAGAAAGAAGAAACAATTTTAAATGTCAACAAAAATTAAGAACAAAATAAAAAACACAAGATGAATTGTGGATGTTTGAGTGCTAGCAAACAGGAAACCCTCATCTTCACCGACACTCACATCCTCAAATGTGTTTCGCACATGTGAGAGTCACTGCCAATTCGTTCGTTTTGGTCCATGAAGTAAAAAGAATATGTTAACATCTTTCATCGATGATTATGTTCGACGTTTGTTCAACATCGAAATCATTGGTTCCATTTGACGAGCCAATGTTTTCAAGGATAAGAACTGGTCTAATGGCATTCACATGTTTTTCATCAGCCACTCGACGTTGCTCATCAATACTCAAATTGATTCATGTTTCAATAAATTCAGCTGACACACTAGATACTATACAAAATATCCATATTCCACTTACTATGAAAGGTTTCCGCAATTTATCATAAAATGTCGGATTAATAAAGTCAACAATTACAAAAAGGACAAAAGATATTACCTTAAGAGTTTTAGTAAATCCATTCATTGTTGTTTGATATCGTAGCAGAATCCATGAATTTCTTCTTAGATACATTTTCTTTAATCCTTTACCTCCCATAGCGGTTCCATAAGAATCACCGATAAAATAACTATATGACTAGAGTACTACCATGTCTAGTATGACAATTATACAATCTGATTCACCGAATGTCTACCTCTTTGTGTAGGGTCATTTAATTGGTAGATTAATCGTGTGATGGAGTGAGGAGATGAAACGACATATTAAGTGTTGATTTGTTTTTCGTTTACCACATTATTGAGTGAGCAAAAGTAACATCTATCCTATCTTATTGGAATAATGGAAAACGGAGGGAATAAATCGATAAAAATTAATGTCAAAAGAATACATATATTTTTAGCACATTTTCTTAAATAGGCATCCACCTTGCTTTGAGCTGTTTAATAACTTCTGAAGACATTTATTTCAAAATAAATACTATTCTAACTCCTTATAAACTGATATTTATAATACATATACAGTGGCGGCCAAAATTATAAGACCACTTTATTTTTCATTTTTTTCGATGAAGCCGAGTAGGCAGATCAAATTTGAATAGTGGTTTGGATAGCTCTTGAAATTCTCTATCAAATGCAGTATGTGTCAAACTTTTAGAGAAACGTTATCGAAGAAAGTTTTCTAGAAAACCCTCTCCAGCGGAGCTCTAAGCCCTAGAGAATTTTGCTAAAAATATTTTCAATATAGCCATTTGAAAGCGCATAAAATTCTGAACAAAATGAGGGGTCGCTGCGTTTTCTACGACCTTCTGTTTCAGACTTACGTGCATCACAAAAAACGAAAAAATTGGAAATTTATCGAAAAATCGCTAGAAATCGACCAAAAAGGAATTTTTTTTCGTTTTTGTGATGCATGTAAGTCTGAAACAGAAGGTCGTAGAAAACGCAGCGACCCCTCATTTTGTTCAGAATTTTATGCGCTTTCAAATGGCTATATTGAAAATATTTTTAGCAAAATATTCTAGGACTTAGAGCTCCGCTGGAGAGGGTTTTCTAGAAAACTTTCTTCGATAACGTTTCTCTAAAAGTTTGACACATACTGTATTTGATAGAGAATTTCAAGAGCTATCCAAACCACTGTTCAAATTTGATCTGGCTACTCGGCTTCATCGAAAAAAATGAAAAATAAAGTGGCCTTATAATTTTGGCCACCACTGTATATATCTGTTTGTGTCTATTTCAGTCACTGAATAAAATGAATGGATGACCTGACGAGAAAAAATATATAGTGCCGATGAATGGTCGAAAAAAGTCATTGATAAATATTTTTTTCTCTTTCTTCATATTTTCAGTAGAGTAGATTAGAACTATTCTGAACGTCTTTTCGAAAATTGCAATTAAAAGTCTTATAACTTTTTCATTTTTTGTTATTTTTCAGAAAAAAAACCTACTGATAGATAGCCTGAAGTGTTCTCTACACATCTATCTAAAAATTTTTGAAAAATACCTTTCCGAATTCGTTCAGCACCTATTTTGCTAGAAGCTCCGTCGTTTGTTCATAATAGCCCTGCTTGGAGCTATTATGAACATATACTAAATAGTATGGGGCTATTATGAACACTCAGCTAAAATAGCTGGAAAAAAATGATCTTCATTCCAAATCACTTAACTCATCATTTGAAAAAGATTAATCAATAATTTTTACACAATTAGAAAGAGCACCTTCGATAGTACAGTCGGTAAGATTAACTCGTCAAAATTCTTCATTTTTGAAGTAATATTGATGAAAATAGTAAAATGTAAAAAAATCATTTTTGTTCATAATAGTCCCATATGGGACTATTATGAACACCAGTTTAGATATAGTGGGGTAATTCTGAATCCATCACTTGTCTTAAAATAAATATAAATAGATTGTTTATTTTATATCAATTTTACGAATTTTGAATTTTATTTTGAATGATAAATTCGTAAATTTAAATAAATCGGAATTTTATGAGAGAATGAAGAAACTACAAGTTTTGAAAAATTCAATTTGAATTATGTAATCTTTTCTTCAAAGCAATTTTTATAAATAAAATTTTTACATTTAGTCATTTTCTAATTAATTCATTCAAATTCAAAATATGATTAAAACTGATTTAAATAGTTTTCATTTTTTGAATTATATTCATGTTCTCAAATGAGAAGATACACTTCCGGTTGGTAGCCTTTGAAAGCTATGGGATAACTCTTATGGGAAGAACTGGATCTCTCGCACAACTGCCGGACGCTTGAGAATACCATACGGAGCTTCGAAGAAAAACTACAAATCAAGGACATAAAATGATCAGGGTTCGGAGTACGATGATAATCCCAGGAGTACGGTGATAATTCCGGAAATCCCATAATAATCCCAAAAATCCCAGAGTACGAAATCCACCGTTTCCCCCTTCATAGAAATCTATAAAGTCATACTTATATTTTTTACATCTGTTTGTTATCTTTTTTTTGTCTAAAATGAATAGTTGTTTGTATTCCCAGAGAGATTTAACATTTTCTATGATGAATATCAATGATTACGTCGTCAATATTTATCAGACAAAGATATTTCCCTTTAAATTATTCTTTACCTTTTCCTTTTTGTTCTTTTTGTTAATAAAAGAATATATCCAAACATTTGATTTATTTTAGTATAATAAATAACAATAAATATTCTCATGAATCGTCATTAAATTCATTTATTGATCGTCAGTTATGACAACAATCATCATCTGTATTAAATAATGAAATTTTAATAAAAGTAAGGTTGAGACATTTTTTTTTTTGTTCGATAACTAATCAAATGAGAAAAAAGATCACCTGCTGACTTTTTTTATTGTTTTCACGCATTGGAATAGTTAATATGATAACCTTGTTATTACTCTTGAGACCGAAAAATGATAGTCTAAACAATGAATTGATCGATTTTTTTATGTAAATAAATTCTATGTGGATTTTAGAATATAATTTTTCATCGAAATCATCCAAATGAAAGATTATGTTTAACTCTTTGTTATGGTATAACATCAAAATCAACTAATAATATTTATATTCAACAAGTAAAGAAAAAACGAATCATTTTTCATACATATATTCTCATATAATAATGAATAGGTTGATAAAGAGAGTATAGCAGGTCATCAGGGTGAACTTCGAAGTGGTGATCAAATTATTAAAATAAACAATCATCGTGTTACAAGTCGAGACGAAGCAATTAATCTTGTAAATGGTGCTTGTCATATTCTTTTACAAATTGTACATTTTCAAGTTAATTGTCTTCCAATAATTCAATCAATACCATTAACTGAAGATGATAATGGTGTTGTTCTTGCTTGTAATACAGATATTGAAACAACAAATCAAGTATGAAAATTTTTTTTTTTTTCAAAAAAAAATTCTTTTGTTGGTCTATATTTAGAAATCTTCAAATGAATGTAATAATTTAATAAAAAGTTGTATTAGTTTATCATCATCTACATTAAATAATAATTGTTTATATTGTCGTCGTATACAATCTTATACAGATCAATTTCAATATCGTCGTTGTTTATCATTAAATGATTTAAGATCATGTATAAAACATGAAGAAAAACAAATTCAATATAAAAAACCTTTAATTTGTTCTCAAAGTCTTTTGGGAATAACAACAGATAATGAACAAATTATACTTAAACCATTACCATTTAATAATCAATCACAACAAAATTTAATTGTTAAACGTCGAAATGATAGTGATAGTAGTCAATCAAAATCAAATGATTCATATCATTCTCATTACAATAATAATTATAATCAATGGACATTAAAACATTTTCGACGTCGTTGTCGTGAACAACGTTTAAAAGAACAATATCAAACAACAGATGATAAACCAATGAGTGAATTAAAACAAGGTAAATATTGGACACGACAACAACGTAAAGAACATTTAGCTAAAACAAAACAATATCGACAACGTGCAACATTTTTTCAGCAACGTTCAATAATACCTTATTCAGATTCAGCAACAGAAGATTTTAATTTATTAAATCATATATTTATTCAAGAAAATCAACAAGAATTAAATGAAAAACTATATTTAGCTTATAAATATGGACAACAATCATCAATTGAAAGAAATCGATTAAAACGAATGATTCAACAACATTATTTTAATAGAATTAAATCTCAATCAACTAGAAACTATATCAATTTCTAGTACAATTAATCAACCTCCATTGGTTATTCTTTGAGTTTTTTTTTCTTCTTCTTTTTGTATTAAGTGAATTAAGAGAATTATTTATTTCATTGTATGTAAAGTTATCATATGATCAAAGTCATCTTTAAATATTTTAGAATTATATAAGAAAAAAATGAATAAATTGTTTGTCGACTTTTGATAGGTTGAAATAATAAAGATTGTAGAGAAAGCAGAAATAATTCAATTTAAGAAAATGAAAACAAACTTTCATGTCTAGTCTAATAAAAGTTAGCAATTTATATCATTTGCATAAAACTACGCCATCTATTGGAAATATCAATATTAAAAAAAACAAACGAAGGCAAATGCTAAACGACGAAGTAGATTGGTTGTTTCCAATCATCCATCCAGCACATGTCTTTGAGTGAATCATTACGATCCTTACACGAGATATTGTACGAAAGAAAGAACCACTTAATATTGTTTTTTGTGGTCATGTTGATGCTGGAAAATCGACAATCGGTGGACAACTCATGTAAAATTCATATTCAAAAACAAATAATTTCATTCGAAAATTTTTCTTTTTTTTTCTAAGGTGTTTAACACGTCAAGTTGATAAACGAACATTAGAAAAATATCAAAATGAAGCTCGTGAAAAATCTCGAGAATCTTGGTATTTATCATGGGCATTAGATACAAATGAAGAAGAAAGAGAAAAAAGGAAAACTATTGAAGGTGGTCGAGCTTGGTTTGAAACAGAAAAAAAACATTTTATTATTCTTGATGCACCTGGTCATAAATGTTTTGTTCCAAATATGATTGGTGGTGCAGCACAAGCTGATATTGCTATTCTTGTAATTAATTCATTATTTATTACGATTTTTTTGTTATAATTTTATATTTTATAGGTGATTTCAACTCGAAAAGGTGAATTTGAAACAGGTTTTGGACGTGGTGAACAAACTTGAGAACATGCTATGTTAGTTAAAACAGCCGATGTTCGTTATGTAGTTGTTCTTATTAATCACATGGATGATCCAACTGTTAATTGGGATCAAGCAATATATGAAGAAATTAAAGATAAGCTTTCATCTGATTTTAAAAATTGTGGATTTAAACCTGGTGAAGATACAGTATTTATACCTTGTAGTGGAATGAGTGGAGCTTTTCTTAAAGAACATCCTGGAGAACAATTTGTACCTTGGTATAAGTAAGTTATTAGAGAAATAATAATCGAAAGACAATATTCTTTTTTATTATTATTTAAGAGGACCAACATTTATTGAATATTTAGACAGCTTACCATCATTTAATCGAAGAAGTGTTGATGGTCCTCTTCGAATACCAATTGTTCATAGTTATATAGTATAGATTATTTAAAAGTATAGAATTAATGAAGATATTTAATTTATATAGAAAATGGGTGTAATTGTAATGAGAAAAATCGAATCTGGATGTTGTCGAGTAGGTGATAAATGTATAATAATGCCAAATCGAACTCAAGTTGAAGTAACAAATATTTATTATGATGAAGATATTGAAAGAGATTCATGTGTTTGTGAAGAAAATGTTCGATTAAAATTGAAGAATGTTGAAGAAGAAGTTAGTATGATTGAGATGTTATTTATTAATTATTAATAAGTTTGAATTAATAGAAAATCTCACCTGGATTCATGATTTGTGATGCTGAACAAGAACCATGTGGTGTTGGAAGAGTATTTGATGCACAAGTAAATTAATAAAGAAACTATGAAACTATATTTATCGTCTTTACAGTATAGATAATGTTAACTAATTATTATCCTATCATCTGTTCTGGTTTTTGTGCTCTTCTTTATATTAATGAAGCTATTTTTGACGTTCAATTGCAAAAACTAATTTTAATACGTGATCAATATACAAATAAAATAATTCAAGAACGTCCACGTTATATTAAACAAGATCAGGTTGCAATTGCAAGATTTGAATTAACTCAATCAGGTCAAACTAGGGGTGTCAGCTTCGGGTTCCGTTCCTAGGAACGGGAACCCGCAGCGGGTTCCGGATTCCTAGAAACGGGAACCCACTTGGTTATTCATTTCTGTGCATTTTTGAACATACTGGAGTGCTTATACATACTTTTTATTTCGTTTTGAGACGAGTCACTCCGCGTTCCCGGGTTCCTGGGAACGGGAACTCGTACCGGGTTCCTAGGAATGGGAACCCGGTTAAAAATTCATTTCTGTGCATTTTTGAGCACACTAGAGTTCATAGACATACTTTTTCTTTCGTTTTGAGACAAGTCTCTCTGGGTTCCCGGGTTCCCAGGAACGAGAACCCACACCGGGTTCCCAAAAACTGGGAACCCTATCTAAACTTCTATTTTAAACGATTTGCAACAGGGTTCCTCATTCTTAGGAACCCGGTGCGGGTTCCCGTTCCTGGGAACCCGGAACTCGATACAGGTTCTCGTTCTTGGGAACCCGGGGAGACTTCTCTCAAAACGGAAGAAAAAGTATGTCTATGAACTCTAGTGTGCTCAAAAATGCACAGAAATGAATTTTTAACCGGGTTCCCGTTCCTAGGAACCCGGAACCCGTTACGGGTTCTCGTTCCCAGGAACCCGGGAACTCGGAGTGATTTGCTCAAAACGAAAGAAAAAGCATGTCTATGAACTTCAGCGCGTTCAAAAATGCATAGAAATGAATAATCAAGCGGGTTCCGGTTCCTTAGGAACAGAACTCCAAAGAACGGGAACCCTGACACCCCTAGGTCAAACAATATGTATGGAACCATTTAAACGATTTCCTCAACTTGCTCATTTCATGTTACGTGATTGTGGTCGAGTCGTTGTCCTTGGCAAAGTTCTTAAAATAATCGAATAAAACGTTTTTTGTTATTTCATATTCATTTTCTCTTTAAAAAAACCTATGAATAAGACTGTTGTTATTTTTCTAACTTTGAAAAGAACATAAATAAAAAAAGTCGTTTATTAATTCCAAGAATAAAATTTCCTTTTGCATTTCGATTTAAATCAACAAGCATTAATTTAATTGATGAATTTAATACAGTAAAAAGAAAAGCTTTAATAAATATGTTAAATGAATAATAAATAAACAAGTTTTTTTCAATTAAAACGTTTATATTGAACCTCATGTAATATCAAAACTATCACCGACGCTATTTTATACGATGTGTCGCATGAATAACGAGTAAACAAATATTTCAATCATTAATCATACAAGTGCATTTCTTCCTTATTCTTGTGATATATGCTATATAATTTTTTAGAGTTTCTGCAAATAGAGCTCACCGCATTCTAACAAAAATGCTGTAGTGATGGATAGATGAATTTAGATCGTCTGATTAAAAGACCAATCTCCAAATGAAACCAAACTATTCAGAAACATCGATAAAATACGACTTACAATCATCTGTGGTTCGAGAGTAGCGGGTCCAACTTTTTATGGACTCGGACCCGGGCCCGGGTGATATCAAATTTCTAGACCCGGGCCCAGACCCAGACCCGGACCCGGGTGATATCAAATTTCTAGACCCGGACCCAGACCCAGACCCGGGTGATATCAAATTTCTAGACCCGGACCCAGACCCAGACCCGAGTGATATCAAATTTCTAGACCCGGACCCGGGTGATATCGAATTTCCAGGCCCAGACCCGGACCCGGACCCGGACCCGATTCTGACATATTCGGACCCGGGCGTTCCGACTGTGGTATGTGTAAATCGAACTCTGTTCGTAAAGAGAAGATGCTCACTAGCATCTATATTTCTGAGCCGTCTTGGTTTAGAACATCATTTTTTGTACGTATAATTTTTGTGTATGAATGCTTTTGTATGCCAATTAATTATCTCCATTTAATGTTCGATTCTATTTTACTATCATAATTATATGGTTTGTTCAAAATCAAAAACAGCTGATGACATTCATAGTAACAATTATGTCAGATGAACTCTTTAAATTACAGTTAATTAAGAATTTAAAAAAAGCACTACTATATTTTAGCGCACTCTACGAACTTCAGCTCATTAAGCGGAAATAGTGAAACTCAACATCTAGTGAA
Source organism: Rotaria sordida (assembly GCA_905250125.1). Taxonomy (NCBI): domain Eukaryota; kingdom Metazoa; phylum Rotifera; class Eurotatoria; order Philodinida; family Philodinidae; genus Rotaria; species Rotaria sordida. The sequence goes on along the minus strand of CAJNOL010005355.1, from coordinate 835 downwards.
CTCTATAAATTTCAGTAATTACAAAGGAAAGAAGCACTATTGTAATTTAGCGCACTCTACAAATTGCAAATCATTAAATTGAAATAATGAAAATTAATCTTTAGCGAACTCTATAAATTTCAAACAAGTTTAAAAATATAATTGAAATTTTAATTTGTTTTAAAATTGATATCAATTTTTTTAAATTTATAAACCGAAAATTTCAGGCTTAATATTAATTTAAATTTGAATAAATTAAATTTAAAAAATAACTGAAATTGAATTTAACAGATTTTTAATTTCGATTTTATGTTCACAAATGAGAGGATGCGACATCCACACCCACCCACATCCTCACGTTAGCTGGAACAGAATGAATTATTCTGACAAATTTCGGTCCACTAGCCTATTAAAGACATGAGGTTCATCCAAAAATAGTTTCATAATATCTCAATGATTACAAACAGATCGCCATAATGTTCGCTAATGGAAACCCAAATGAGAGAAAACATCATATAGATTGTGTTTGATTCAGGTCATACACAATTAGGATCATGGTGACAATAGTATTTCTCTTTTCTGATGTTGTATTATGGATGCTACTCAGCTATTCGTATTATTATATTAGGCAAGCAATATGCAATGAGTTCATGTCTTGAGAATTAGAATAAAGTTGTCTGCATTCACTTTTTCATTCTTTGGAATTATTCAATGATTGTAGCATTTCGGAATAAAATGATGATGGGTCGTAATCAGCATGTCATTTATTGATTCTGTTCTTTTATTACTCTTCGGTTTGAACTTAATTGAAAAAGCTACAAATCAAGCGAGCAAGGATAATTTGGAAGTAAAAAAA
>CAJNOL010005354.1:0-11881 GCA_905250125.1 Rotaria sordida | reverse complement strand
TTTTTTGTTTTTGAGAAAAGAAAAATTCTATATTATTTTATGTTTTTCAGTGGGATAGTTCTGCAGAAAATCCGTCGCATTCATTTCAACAAAAACAACAGCAACGTTCTAATGTACTACGTAATTATGTATAAAATGTCAGATTTTTTTTTTTCTTTCTTGTTGTTTGTTTATTTGTCATCTATTTGATTGAAAATTCTTTTTCTAATTTTTGTCAATTGAGATCAAAAAAATAATAATAATAATAATAATAATTCATTGCTTTAAAATTCAGATAGAATAATAAATATGCGTGCTGTTATTCAACGCGTTCTTCGAGCTAGTGTTCGTGTTGGTGATAATATAATTAGTTCAATTGATCGTGGTTTATGCGTATTAATCGGTATTGCGAATGATGATGATCAAAACGATATTGATTATATTGTAAAAAAATTACTTTCAATACGTTTATGGCCATCAGTTGATGGAAATAGAAATTGGAATCGTAATGTTGTTGATTTAGATTTTAGTCTTTTATGTATAAGTCAATTTACATTACATGCAACATTAAAAGGAACAAAACCAGATTTTCATTTATCAATGTCAGGTGAACAATCGAAAATATTATATGAAAAATTATTAGATCAATTAAAACAAACCTATAAATCAGAGAAAATTTTTGATGGACAATTTGGTGCGATGATGAATGTAAATATTGGTAGGTATTCGTAGTAATTAATCTTTAATATAATAACTAAATTTAATGAGTATCATTAAAAATCTTCCGATACAATCTTATAATAATGAAAAATTCACTCATGAAGATACTTTATCAATACTCATTTTGTTCAATTTAATTTTAATATTTCGTTTTTCTTTTTTTAACAAATACAAAATTGTGACGAAAAAAAGGCTGATTACTTTAAGCAGAACAAATAAGTTATTCTACAATCAATCTAACTTCTCGAAGATAGAAAAAAAAAATCTTTTTTTTGTCTTGTCTTTATCACAGAAAGTTTGTTTCTTATATTTGAAAACATGTGATATAAAGAATATTAAAATTTACATTATCAAAAATGAACTATTATATTATCTTAAGAGTTCAATTATATGCCATGTAGTATAAATCAAAAAAAGAGTATTCAATGCATTCAAAATTAATTTTACACCATTGGAAATGAGAGATGTTTATAGAATTCAAATATTTTTCAGTATAAATCATTTAAGAAATTTTAATATTATCGAATAGAAATATATCATATCACACATTTTAATTAATTTGTCGTGTCAAATGATATGTTCTTTTCAGTTCATATAATAATTCTATTTATATGAAATTTAAGTATAATTTAAACTTTTCTTTTGCATGATTAATTTCATGAACAATATCATATTTTATTTACTATAGAATAAACTTTGTTTTTTTTACTAGATATATTGATAGTTCAAAATTGTACAACTGAATTAGATTTTGTTTTTTTTAGAAAATGATGGTCCAGTAACAATTATTCTTGATAGTCGATCGAAAAAGTCCAATGCAACTGCCGACGACGAATAGACTAATTATTAAGCGGGTTTTTTTTGTTAGATATATACGCATATAAAATATGTTATTTGAGTTTTTCTATATTCAATCATACTCAAATTTCTTAATGAATTATAGAGCCATAAATAAACTTTATTAATAAAAGAAAAGCTTTTATCTCTGCTCATTTTTCATGCATTTACATTTTTAATCGTCACAACAAATACACAACACATACAATCATGACTGTATTTCCCATAACATTACTCGTCATTTTATTAATGACAAGTCAATATATCAATGGTTATCCATCAACATTATCAAAAGGTACAAAGAATAATCACGCAATAAATCTACGATTAAAACGTAATTATGAATATGGTCAACATCCTCAATTAACAAATAATTATAATGATGATACACCAGTTAATTATGATGAATATTTACCAAATATTTATTCGATTATTCAACGACCAAATCATAAACGTTTAATTGACTTTTAAGAAAACAAAAAAAAAAAACAAAGAATTTTATTTAATTTGTCAAAATCAAATAATATAAAATATGAAATAAAATAAAATTTTGAATTATAAATAATGATTTAGATTTTATATGAATATTCAATTAGCAAGATAACCTTTGTTTGTTTTTTTTATTTTAACTTAAAATAGAATATCTTACCGAAGGAAAAAAAAAAAAGCGAGAGACGGATATTTATTGTTCTATGAAAATATTTGATACAAACAAAAAAAAAAAAGAAAATGAACAGGAAATTGATTCTTTTTGTTTTGTAATAATTAATATGATACTAAAATTTACAAGAGGAAATATTGTATATTAAAAGTACTTGTATTCTTCTATAAGAATATCTTGATTGTTTCTAATTTATTAATAATCATAAAACAAAGTATATAAGTAGGATTTTTTTTTATTCGTCAAGAGATATATGTGGCAATTTAAATGATAAATATTTTGTAAACAATATTCTTGTTTACAGAATATCTCAAAATTATAGAGTACCATCTACTGACACTGTCAAAAAAACATTTCTGTTGTTTTAAAAAGCTCATGTCAGTTATCTCTTAAAAATTGAAGACATTTTTCTTGACAATGTCCATAGGGAGTACTATAATTTTTGAATACCCTATACTTATAGTTCTGTTAATAATATCTTTATTATTATTTATTTGAAAAGCAAGTATCATCATTTTGTTTTGCTTCAATATCTTTTGATTTTCTCTAACTATTTTATCATATGAATATTTTTAATTTAAATAACACTTTAAGAAAATAGACTCAATGTAATAATAAAGAAAAAAAGAAAAAAAAGAAAATGTAATATCAACAAACAAAAAAAAAAAAGAATCTTAAGAAAGAATATTTTTTCTTTGGAAGTATCTGTTCTTTTTATTGGATACAATCATGATGAGACGAAAAGTATCAAATATTTAGATGAAGACATCTGTGAGGCAAATGTACGCATTTCCAGCTGCGACAAATCTAATGAAACTGATGATGACAACAATCTTATCCCTTCAGGTAGAAGCCCTATAGTTTCTTTTTGTGTCCACAAATATACACTTCATCTTTTCTTACATTTTTGATGATCATCACTTTATATGTTGCATTTTGACATCTATATGCTTTCTTTTTGCTTTCTCCTTATGATCTTTGTATCCGATCTATTTTTTTTTTGATATAGAAGAAAAAGTTTTAAAATCTTTTCGTCTTTGCTGTATACAACAGTAATGGATTGTCATGTACATAATGATATAACTGGAACAAGTATAATGTTACATTTGGCAACAATTGAAGAAGATATGGGTGAAATTGATAATCCATTAAAATATAATATAGATAAAAATGGTAAGAAAATTTTATTAAAGAAATAATTCAAAATTATATATAAAAAAAAAATAATCAAATCATTTTTATCTATTTGCTATATACTGCAATGTCATCAAAATTCATATTAAGATTTGTTTTCTTCTTTGTTTATGTTTATGTGTGTGTGTGTATCGAGAAATAGACAAGTCTGTCAAACATCAAATAAGTGGAAACTACCCTAAAGCGAACCATGACGAAAGATAAATTATCATTAATATATAGATAGATATGAAAAAAAAACCTTCCTAAGGATATTAATGATGTAGGGACGATTGACAGGATATGTGTCTATCGATAGAAAAAAAAAAGCTACCAAATGTATTTAGACAATACTTATACGATAAAATAAATAACATCTACAAGTTTTTCTTCTTCATATCTAAATAATCGATAACTACTATTTGTTAATCATGTCTAATGAATTATTACAGGATTAGCATATTTTTCTTTTCTATTTTTCATAACAATTTTATCAATTTATATTTGCGTGCTTTGATTATATTTCCTGTTATTTAGACTTTCCATTACATTTACAATATAAGACACATGTAAAATATATTAAAAATGATATGAATGATGATATACATGAAATAAATAAGCAAACATCAATAGAATCTATGACTACAACAGCACATCATCAACATGAGTAAGTAAATAAGAAGAATATATATAATTTAAGATAAACTTTTCTAAGAAACAAAAAATAATCATTTTTCTTCTTCTTCTTAAAGTTCTCATATACATATAAATATAAAATATATTGTAAATTGTTTTATACTCATAGAGAGAATTTACAAATGAATGAATTATCATTATTCCATCCATATTTAAGTGCCATCTTGAACAGTATCATTGCAAAGTCTTCTTTTTTTTTCTTATTTTCTAATAATTGAATACATACAAGTGAATATTTTATCGAGTATTTAATTGCATTCCTTTTTGTTTTTCAAGCTATGAATGATGATGATTAGAGAGAAACAAAAAAATCTACATCTATCATTCTCATTTTTTATGATTGAAATATCAATAAAAACTACGCATGTTAAATTTCAAAGATGAATATTCATCACATTAATTTATGATGCTTATTATTGTTTTTGTGTATAAAGATAAAATATCTTCTATTTTTTCTTCTCGACAAAAAAACAAAAAGAAAATAATAATCAAATAGAGAGGGCTAAAAAGTTTAATCATCATATTTTTACTACTGTACGGAAATCATTTCATATTATTTAGATTTATTATTGTTCGCTTTACGTTTTTTCTCTCATTATTTCTATTGACAATTCTACAAAGAAATAAAAAACGAGCACGCACACATTTAGTTTTATTATTAACAAAGAAGAATATGTCTGTTGGTGTGGTATGTGTGTATATATATAAAATGGTTTCTTCTTTTTTTTCTTCTATCTGGAAACATGTATTTATCGTATTTTATCTTGGTAAATCATTATCAATTTGAAAACATGTCGACATCAAAGAAGTGATGCTCTTTGTCGTTAGATTCTCGATTCTTTTTTTCTTCTTTCTTTTTTTTTTTTTTTTTTTGTCTCTCTTGTTACTCTGAGTTTTGCCCTCGAGTGAAGAGAGAGAGAGAGAGAGAGAGCGGCTACATAGTTTGCTCTAATAGACATAACTGAAAATGATCGATGTAATAAATTTTGTTTCAATTTGCATGACAAATTATGAACACAAGTGAATAGAAAGATAGAGCGTAAAGAAGAAAACGATAGAAATAGACTTATTTTTCTCTTATATTATTATCAATATGTTTATAGACTTTTATAGTTGACTAACATAGTTATCTGAAAAATCTTGTTCACTTACACTGATTTGTCGTTCGTTAGATCGAAAAAGAAATAAGACCAACTCAACAGGCATATCATCTAGATAAGTATTGAACTGTTAAAAAGAGAAATATAGAAAAATTTTTTTTTTTTTTTTTTTTAATTACCAAAATATATTCTACTATATTTAACAAAATCTAGATCGGCAACTATCCGAACTAAATTGACCTAATCGACAATTGGCACCTATAGTTTTTTTTTGCTCCTCTTCTTGTTTTCTCTTTTTAACGATGATGTGTCATCATCGGTTTCCGATTCATCCGCGCACCCTGTCGATTCTACCAAGGATATGATCGAATTAGACGAGAAGATAAGAAAAAAAAAAAGAAAAGCACATCCTGACACACACATACACGGCTTTTTTTAGTAGATACTAAAACGCAAGCAAAAAAATAAAAAAGAAACATTTGCTCTGTTATCATAACTATCATTATCATTAGTTTCAGTAATCACAATACAAGTTCTCGCAGTAGTAATAATACAACAATTGTTCCATTTATTTTTGTTACACATGACAAAATTAGTCCAAAATTCGAATACCAATCATCTAGGATGGAAACATCAACCATGTCTTCTATCAACGCGGATAACATAAGTTTAAAAGGTATAAATAAAAATTAAAAAAAATATAACATTTTTTTGTTTGTTTTGATATTATAGATTATTTCGAGCGAACTTCTTGTTCTGGTTCACCAACCTTACCCGATAAACTTTTATCATCAGCATCAGCTACTGCTACATTATCACCGCCTGGAATTCATCTAGTAGCTAGTTCTACTAGTTTAACTAGTAGTGGTAAACGACGTGGGCTTGGTTTAAGTGGAGTTCATCGAGCTAGTTATAAACGAGCACATACAGGACGATTAGTAAGTCATGCAAATAGATATTATTTGAATAATAATTATTCCGATGATAAATCTTAGACTTAATTGTTTTTTTTTTTTTTTTTCTTAACAAGACAATTTCAAGTAGATAACATCGAATTTAGATTGAGATAAAAAGAGACAAAAATAAATCTCATTTATTCAATATGAATTTTATTCTTTTTAGTCTCTTGATCATACACCATATGAATTATTTATTGAATTACAAGAATTAAGACAAGATGGAAATAATGAATATACATGGCATGAATGTGCAAGGTAAAAAAAAGAAAAGAAAAGAAAGAACAATAAATAATTATTGTCGGATTTTTTTTACTAAAAAATGTGAATCACTATTTTTACTATAAACGATTGAAAGTTATTCCAAAAAAAAAAAAAACAAAAGCTTGACAATAGTATAATGAGATTAACTATTTTTTTTTTGTTTTGTTTTGATATAAATAGATGGATTCGATATGAAGAAGATTATGATATGGAAATGGAACTTTGGCAAGGTTTGTTTTTTTTCGTGATTTTTTAAATTCTATCTTTATTTTTGTTTTTGTTTCTAGCTCCACATGTTGGTTGTTTAAACTTTCATAGTTTACTCGAAATACGTCGTGGTTTACAATATGGTGCGCACATTGTGTGTGTAGTTTTTATTTAGAAAATATTCGCTCAAAAAAAAAACACACATATTCTTTTTCTTGTTTTTTTTTTTTTTGATCATTATTTTTATATTCATCTATAGGTATTGTATTACTTGATCTTGAAGAAGAAAAACTTGAATGTATTTATGAAGCTATTATTAATGATGCTATTGCTAATGGACAAATGAATAAAGATGTTAAAGATGAACTTCTTCGACTTTTAACAAGTAATCATAAGTATGAAATAAATTTATTTTTATTTAAAATAAAAACAAAAAAATTTAATTAATTTTTTTTGTTTTTTGTTAAGACATCCTGAAATTCGTTCATTTCGACGACGATCATCAACAATAGATTATTCACAATTAACAACACGACGATCAAGTTTAGCTGTTCGAAGAAATGAACAGCATAATAATACTGATAATAATAATACACGACGAATGAGTCTTTTAGAATCAAAATTAAATGGTGATTTAAATAAAAATTCTAGAACTCTTATTGTTCAAGTTAGTTATTTATCGATATATATATATTATGGGGATGACCAATCTAGCCGGGTGCCTCATTAAAATATTTTTTATTGCAAGGATAAAACATACTATTGTTCGGGTCATATGAGAGAGGATCATAGATAATCCTAGATTGGCCCGAACAACGCCATTTTTTATCCTTATAATAATAGAGAAAAGCTATCAGCTCACACGATAAGCTGATAGCTATTCTCTACTATTATAAGGATAAAACATAATGTTGTTCATGCTGATCCAGGGTTATCTGTGATCCTCTCTCATATGATCCGAACGATAGTATGTTTTATCCTTACAATAAAACAAAAATATTAATAGGGTATCCGGCCAGACTGGTCATCCCAATATATACATAGAGTTATTTTTTTATTGCTTGCATTTTAGTATGATAATATTGCTGAATCAATTGTAACTGATTTACATACAAAAATGAATTCTTCCGATGAATTTCAACAAAATATCGATAATAATAGTAATGAAAATACTGCTCGAACACAACGATCATCATCTGTATCACAAGCTTTTGCTTTACGTCGACAATCACAAACTTTAACAAAAAAATCTCGCGAATCAATTCCACATAAAGTAATAAATAATATTACAAAGTCAATCGAAAATTTTCTTTTATTCTCAAACACAAAAATTCCTACATTTATTTAAATATAAATATCTGTAAAAAATAAAACACTGCACAAGAGGATGGATTCCACACGACAATATGAATCGGTTTTTTTTTTCTTTCCTGTTAAAATTACTATTACATTTTACTCGGAAACATATGCTTCTTTTTTTAGAATAAGTAAAAAAAAATTTTTTTTTTTCTTAGTTTATGTCGTTCTGACCGCATATGTCAAATGTCTCGTAGAAGTTTCATTTGATCGGCTTTTTTTTTCAAGGTTTCAATCTTCTCATCTTTTTCCTCTACATAAAAACTGAATTTTAAACTTTTGTTTGATGAATATCTTTCCGAAAATGTCATGACCTAGAGCTGAAATTTATAAATATGCACGGTTATCCTACCCTATAGAATAGGATACGATAAGGATTAGAAAATTTTTCTTAGTCAACATATATGGTACTAAATTCTAAATATTTCTAACATGATACTAAAGAATGTTTCGAGTCCAACGTTATTTATACAAAATACATATGTAGATAATTGATTGATATACATAGTTTTGTTGAGAAAGATGAAAATATTCTTGTAATGTTTGAATAATTAAAAATGAGCAAGATATTTCGATAGAATTCAACAAATACTATAAAAATATGAATATCAAAAAAAAGAAAACCAAACTTCTAATCCTATTTCCAATACAAAAACATGGATCCTAATAAAAATCTCACATAAGAGAGTATACTTAACTTTCATTAACATTAGTTGATCGATGTAATGTGACATATTCGAACTGAAAATAACCTTTTCGAGTTATATTAAACACACAGAACAATAGATCAACTAAAGTTATTAAAAGTTCAGTGTACTATTCTCTAATATTGAGTAGATAAAATTTTTTTATGTAGAATATTTTATCACATACAAAAAAAAAAAACAACGTCGATGACAAACACGTTTTTTTGTTTTGCTTCATCTCTCTCTCTCTCTCTTGAATTATGTTTTGATTCATATGAATTATAAGATAATTTCGTTAAAATCATAGAATATTTTACTATAAACTTGAGTTCCGGTCTCCGGCAAATTTGTTTTGCTCGTAGTCTCAATTCCGGTCTCAGCAACTTGTCTTCGTCGTGATTCCGGTCTCGGTAATTTTTTTTTTCTCGTAGTTCCGGTTCCGGTTCCACACATCTCTAATCTCAACATGTATCCTGAGAGTGTTCATATGCTTTTGAATGTATTTAATCCAAAAAAAAAAAATTCGATCTTTTTTTTTTTTTTTTTTTCGAAGAAATCAATTAAAAGTTTCTGATATTTTAAACAATTAATTTTAATAGAATAACAATATTTTTTTTTTTTTCTTTTCAATTTTTAGTCTGATTTAATGCGACGTATTCCAGATAATGCTGAATGTGCTGAAGTATTAATTGGTAGTATGAGAAATTTAACTAGACCTATTATGGCATTTGTACGTCTTTCACAAGGTCAACTTATAAGTATGATTTTATGAAGAATTTTTATTATTAATTAATTCATTTCCTTTTTTTTTTAATATAGATAATATAACTGAAATTCCCTTACCAGTTCGTTTTCTTTTTTTACTTATTGGTCCAGCTATGGATGAATACTTAGAAATTGGTCGTGCACTTAGCACATTATTTAGTACACTTGTAAATAATTATTTTAATAAGTTCGTTTTTTTTTTAAATTTTATTTCTATGTAGGATTTTCGAGAAACAGCTTATCAAGCAATGGATCGTCGTGATTTACTTAATGGTGTAAATGATTTTCTTTCTGATTCAATTGTTTTACCACCAGGAGATTTTGATAAAGAACTTTTATTACCTATAATCGAAACAGCTAAATTAAAAAAAATGAATGCAAAACGACGTTCAACAAGAGCACGATCTCAAAATAGTGATCGACCAAATGAACAAGAACATCGATCATCACAAAGTAAAAAGTTCTTTTTTTTCTTTAAAGTATTTCATTTTGTTTCTTTTTGTTTAGTTTCAAAAATTTTATTACGTAAGTTAATAAAAAGAATTTTTTTCATTGTAATAAAATTGAATTTCTAGCACAAATCTCTTCTTCAACACATGATAAACAAGATGAAGATCCTTTTAAACGAAGTGGTTTTATATTTGGTGGCGTTTATCATGAAATACGTCGACGTTATCATTATTATAAATCAGATTTTCTCGATGCTTTTAGTCTTAATTGTCTTGTTAGTCTTATATTTATGTTTATTGCATGTCTTGCACCAGCATTAACATTTGGTGGTATTATAGGTAAACAAAAAAACAAATTCTATTTATCAGAAAAAGAAAATAATATCGAAAGCTGTTTGTTTTTTTTTTTCTTAGCTGATAAAACTAATAATAGATTAGGTGTTAATGAAATGTTGATTGCATCATCAGTTAATGGTTTTTTATTTGGACTTGTCAGTGGACAGCCATTACTTATCCTTGGACCCACTGGACCTTTTCTTGTCTTTGAAGAAATGGTCTTTGATGTAAGTATATATATATATATATTAAAATATTATTAAAAAGTAGACATCAGTGAGATATGAAAAAAAAATTTAAAACATAAGTCTTTTTAGTTAATCTATTCAGAGTTATAGTCTCTGGCATGGTATATATACCGACAAATCGAATAATAGTATTTCGGCCTGAGATTTTTTTTTTCATAGATATGTCTATTTGTCAGTAGAATGTTCTGAAAATTTCAGTGTAAAAGAAGATTTATTTTTTTGAGATATTGAAGTTCCAGAAATTACTCATATTCCATGAAAGATGCTAGAATTTTCTGTTGTTTTTTTTTTGGGACTTTAATATCTCGAGAAAGAAATATTCTTTTGAGCTGAAATTTTTAGAATATTCTACTGGTAAACAGACTTGTTTGTTAGAAAAAATTTCAAATCGAAATATCGTCATTCGATTTATTGGTATATTTTCTTTTCATATCTTACTGAACTTTACCTCATACACAGAGTTCGAATGCAAAACAAGTTATTAATTGTTATTTCTATGGGATCACCCATCCAATAGTATGCTGATTACATTTGCTCTTGTGGTTAGTTAGTGTGTATGAAGAGCTCAAGCTAAAGAGCGGAAGGATTGATCTTCTTTTCAGAACTACAACTAGTCATAGTTGTAGAGAAGCTATTAAATCTGTCGCTAAGTAGCATCTTATACTAGAAGATAGTAGAAAAGCAAAAGTATTCTTACCTTCAACATGAGACAGATTAAAGCTAATAGATGAAAACTTAATTGAAGAACAATTTGTTACTGATATATTTGATGTATAGAACTGATAATTAATCAATGATGTTGTAGATTGAAATGAAACTAAACTTGTTTTGAGCGACTATCCCTTTTGAACGCTAATAGAATTTCTTTTATGTGAATATATATACCTATCCGATGCTTCACTATTTGTTCTCTAAGATTTATGATATATATATATCTTATGTGTATTACAGATCTATATAAAAAAGTGTAGAATATATACGAGTGTTACAAGCCATTGATAGGTTTCTACTCTTAACCGCAGATATTATAATTTGATTATAAGATTTACATCTCGCTTTCAATTGCTGTAATGTGGTTGGGTGGTTTCTTCCTGCCTTTAATTTACACTCTCATAAACATTTCAGATAACTAATACTTACATATTATATATCCATCGATCATATTTCTTTGAAGAGAATCTTTTCTAGAAATAGAAATTCTATTAGAGTTCTATAGTAACATCTACTGTTCTTTTGCATACTGTTAATAAGATAAATGACAGAAGAAAATTACTATTGTAAATTATATCGTTCATCTTACAATCAACAACAGAATTATAGTAAATAATAAATTAAATACAAGATGAATATTTCATGATATTCAATTCAATAAATAAATATATATCATTACTAATAGAAAGAATAAAAGTCACAATGATTATTTGTTCAAAAGTTTACATGAGTTCTAC
>CAJNOL010005353.1:0-11881 GCA_905250125.1 Rotaria sordida | reverse complement strand
GGGTGGTGTGTGTAAGTGTTGATGATCTTTTTACCCACAACCACACCCTTAACATTTTGTTGAAATTCAGATGTTGTAACTGCTACAAGACGATCAGATCGTTTTTTTATCATTAATGGTCCCTCTTTTTAATATTCGCGATGCACACTTGTGAAATGATTTGTATTTTAAGTGTGCTGGATTATTACAACTTTAAATGAAGTGAACAATGCGACCAGCACTTCATGTTGTGTTGAGCCGTTTTAAATTCACTACAAAATATCTAACATCTTTTTCTTTCGTCGTAACTGACCGATATTTAAGATAAAATTGACTATTAAATTTGAAGCCTTCTAGATAGATATGCGTTTCTATATAGTTAAAATAATTCTTGGTCACCACGTAACGATTAAGTAAAAGATAAAGATATCACCAAGATAAAATATGAAAATTCATATATTTCAATGCGTCTATGCATTTCAGCACCACCCAGTCAAACAAAAATTTTGAAAAACGCGTTTAAACGCACAATCGGGAACCGCGACTGTGATCCATTCACGCTCGTTAAAAAAACGCACGAAAACGCGTTTATTGGCGTTTTTTGCAACTTTCTGGGCGTCAAAACGGCGAAAATTCCAGTTTTTGAGCGTTAAAACATATTGTTTTTAAGTTCTAGAATAATAGTGCGTTTTAACGCTCAAAACCTGGAATTTTCGCTGTTTTGACGCCTAGAAAGTTACAGAAAACACCAATAAACGCGTTTTCATGCGTTTTTATAATGAGCGTGAATGGCTTACAATCGCGGTTCCCGATTGTGCGTTTAAATGCGTTTTTCAAAATTTTTGTCTGACAGGACAGTTTTAAGTACAAAGCTGAAACTTTGAAAAATTAAAGACCTTGGTTAGATATGTATGTGGTAAAAATTTTAACCTTCTATATTAAGAAAAAGTATGAAAAATGTCATTGATAATTTACCCGCAGTTATTATGAAACACCCTTTATATTATTGATAGTCTTGAATAGCAGCAATATCATGAGTAGCTATTCATATGAGCTCCAACAGAATTCACATAAAGGCTTATTAAACTATTCCATTTACTCTAGATTATCAATACAATTCAAAATGAAATTAATTTTATTACTTTTTTTGCATTTAGACTATTTTATTCTGCCATTCACATATCATTTGCTACCACTGTAAATGTGTTTGATTCTCTTCATGACGATTACTCATTCCTTTTTATAGTTTTTTTCTTTCTTTTGACGTCATCGCATTCGATAAATGTCTGTTTCTTTTCTTTCTTGCTGACGTATATATAAGAAATGACACTCTTGAGTCAGTTTTTTTTTGCTCGTTATATAAAGCTTATTTTTGTCCTCAGAGCACATTTGTATATATTTAAATACAACTGACAAATCATTAAATAATAAATATTTTTTGATACAATTCTAGTGTCTATCATCGATATTACATGGGAAACAGAAGTAGCAACAAAAATGAATCATCTTGTAAGTGATAAATCTTTATTAAGCAAATATATGAAAATTAAATTATTTAGCCTATGCTGAAGTTGAAATAGCTGGAAGCAATGGAGGTAACAACTGTTGCGATTCAAAAGGAAAACGAATGGCTCGTGGAGCGTTCATGGCAATTAATCCAGCAGGAGCATTAATTGCAAGAGCAATTCGATCGTCGAAGAATTCCAATCAGAGTAACACTACCCGTTGAACGGTTGACGATGGATGTTAATACATTAATGACTTATTTCTGTACATATAAATATTTATTTTTGTACATTGTAAAACATACAAAAGCCTATGAAACAGATTTTCTTTTTGAGTCTCAATATTTTAAACAACATTATGAATTAAAGAATTTTCTTTGGTATCAACAATTAAATTGATACGCTCTTTTTTAATTTCAATCGATTGACATTTGTAAATTTTGTATACACAACATGGATTTTTAATACATAAAATTATAGTATAAGTTAGACAACAGGAAAAAATAATACTCTCTATTCTTTATTCAATCAAAAACTTTTAATTTGAAACATTATGTTTTACAAAAAAAAAATAAACCAATATAATTTGTTTTATAATATAATATAATTTAAATTTTCGATCCGTATCGATCATCTTCAAAAATTATGTTAATGTTAAGATTGCATGTAAATTAATCAATAATAACATAATTGTTAATGGGGTGTAGGTGTAGGTGTGGGTGTGGGTGCGGATGTAGGTGTGGGCGACGTGAGGGTGTGGGTGTGGATGTGGGGTGCGGGGTGTATGTAGGTGTGAATAAAGAATGAACCAACATTCACACTCCATCCACACCCCGTAATTAACATAAAAGAGACAATCTAATCATATCTAAAATAGATTTAAGTTTAATATAATTAACGATATTCTATTTAACATTATTTTCTACAACATTTTTTTCATTATTTACAATGGGTTATTCTCCACTACCTGCTCTCGACTATTTAACTATACGCGAATGGCATAATTTAACTTCTACCACGGATCAATGCATAGAATTTTGTCAACGTGTTAGCTTATTACATGTTTATCCAACCAAACCATGTAAAAAAATGCACAATAATTGGTATTTAGGGTCCTGTTCAACATCAAACGATCAATGCAAGTGGCGTTGTAGTACATGTAAGTATTCTTGTTCATTACGTGATGCTACTTTTTTTTCAAAGAATCGGCTAACAATACAACAAATTTTGGATTTAATATTTTACTGGTCACAAGGTTTAGATTCACATAAATTTATTAGAAAAAATGTTTAAATATTAAATGATGCAACAATTGTTGACTGGGAAAATTTTATGCGTGATTTATGTGGTGAATATTTCATTTGTCATCCAGCTATTATTGGTAGGATTAATCATGTGGTGGAAATCGATGAAAGTGCGTGGACGAAACGAAAATACGATCGAGGTCGTCTGGTAAGTACTCAGTGGATATTTGGTGGTATCGATCGGGATATTCGTGTGTGTTTTGCTGTCGTTGTAGATCGTCGTGATACTGCTAGGATAATGTCTATTAATCATCAATATATTTTACTTGGCACAACAATTTACAGTGATCAATGGCGAGCTTACAATGCGATAACAAACGGCAGAGATGGAGCTGATCGTTATGTTCACGAAACGGTTAATCACTCACACAATTTCGTCGATCCGACTACATAATATATCTTAGAATTATTCGAAATATACAGTACTCTGGTCTGGAACATGGTGTTAATAAAAGACTTACATAGAATTAAAACAATATTAAATACGTCTGTTATAATATATCATTATACCCCAGGTCCAATAAAACGGCGTAGTAAACGGCCTAAAACGGCTCATAATACGGTATGACGGATTACGGCGAAATAAGGCCAAAATTAATGCAATAGTTCGCCGTTTTATAGCCGTTTCAGGCCGGATAAAACACCGTTTCCGATAACCGGAATGATCGGCCTGGAACTAGTCAGATACTATATTCCAGAAGAAAATATTATTTGTCGAGAACATATTCACAATAGTTTATGTTTTTTTTTCTTTTATATATTTATGTAACTTTTTACGTGATTTGTTGAAGAAATAAAATTGAAAAAAATAAATAAATATTTTATTTTTCATATGAATTTTGTCTTGAAAAAAAACTCACTCCGAAGAAAAAGCTGGACAAATGATATTGATGACATTTGTATACTGTCTCATATGCCAAGGTTTCAATATAAGAAAGAAACATATAACATTGATTCAGCTTATGAAATATTATGAAAAAAAAAGAAACAATAAAAGAAGATTCTATTATTGACATACACAATTATAGAGAAAATATTTATCTATTTAAAAATGAAAAATAATAGATTTTATATTTACATGTTTTTACTCCAATAAATGAATTATGTGAGTAAACTGTACTATTTTAGCCGAATAAAAATGTCAAGATTTATTTTGTTTTCATTTTTTAAACGAACAATATGATCTTTTTAGGTTTTTTTTCTCTAAACAAGATTCATTTAGAAAACAGTTTTTTCTTTTCTATTTATTTTTCCATATTATTTCTTCAAAAAATTATACATACAAATGAAAACTTCACCAATAAGATATCATTGCACATCAAATAGATTATACAAAAGTAAACCAAACATAACAAAAATTTTAGAAACAAAACAAACCATATACATATAAATATGAATATGTGCTCAACAAAAAAAAAGTTAATATATTTTTAATCATATGTAAGTTTTTTATTGCAGTCACGTTCAGTTCCAAATAATTGTATATATCTAATATTTCGACGAAATTCTTCGTTCCCAGGTCGATCGAAACGGCTATCCGTATTTTCACCGTAAATTTGCTTCACATGGCACCGTAAACGGACCGTATTTTATCGTCATCTTGGACGCAGTAATACAGCACCGTATACCGGGCCGTATACAGTCCATTTAGGCGTCGTAAACTAACCGTAAACGGCCGTATACGTACCGTATCGATTGACCTGGGTTGTTTTTACTAAAATCTTCTAATTTTGTCAATATATCACTTGAAAATATACACAACTATCTGTTGATGATGACCATGTGTCTTGATCAAATATTAATTGACAACAACTACTATCAAACCAAAAACTATTTTTTATTGTGCCAAAAACTTGTTTTTCGAACAAATATCCACCTTCTAAAGATTCAAATCGATGTGGTATGGCATTTGAAAAATCATTTGTGTAGGATCGTACAAATATATGAAAAAGTCATGTATTAAATTTACAAGTAATCTTGTATCCATGGTTACTTTTGACCAAGTATGTTCAGTTAATGCTTGGTTATTTTAATAAACGACATCATTTAATCCAGATAAACCAAGTACAAGTAATTTAACATCACATATATTTAATTCATTTTTAAGTTTGTTTAATTAAACAATCTTCATTTAAATTCATATTACATTTATCATTGCAAGTTGATAATAATAAGAATAAAAATCGTTTCGAAGGCATACCCAGGAGAATCATTCCTGCCATCGGAAACGGCGAATTACTGCATTAATTTTGATCTTATTTCGCCGTAATCTGTCATACCGTATTACGAGCCGTTTCTATCGCTAGAAAAGAGCCGCCATTTTGATCCGATTTTGTTTCCGTAGTCAGGTATGACGGATTACGGCACCGTTTATCGACGTTTTACATCGTTGACCGTCGTTTTATAGCCATTTCAGGCCATTTACGACGCCGTTTTATTGGACATGGGTTGTAATAAACGATCAATATTTTGTGATGATATTATTTTATATGGTAAAAATATTTGATTATTTATTAAAATTAAATTATAACTTGGCCATTGTAATTCAATATCGATAGTTTCATCATATGGCTTAATTTTTGAAATTATATGTTCTTCATTATAAATATATTTTAATAAAGTATTATAATCCATTTTATTTTCTTTTATATCTAAAATAAAAAAAGACAAATTTATTCGTTTAAAAGTACGGAAATAATTATAAGCTATAAATATTATGTATACATTTGATTTTTTATGTCAGATTTTTTCATACAAGTCAAACACAATATTTGTTTCACCGTATATTGTTTGATCTTCTACTTCTGAAAAAAGGCGAAAAAAGACGGTATCTTGAAATATGTTATTCGTTGTGTAAGATAGTCATTTTTTACTTCATTGTCTGCTCTGTGGCCAATACATAGTAAGAATAAACAACTGGATGACGCTTTAGTCCATTCGATACTAATATATCATTCCATCTATAGATAGCATCAATATACTATATAGAAAAATATTTTTGAGAACAACAGCTGTATAAATACTAAAATATGAGTTTTTATAAAGAAAACAAAAAATAGAAACTGAATGGAAAAAAGCTCTAGGTAAACAATAATCCATTGAAATTTGCAAATATGCAAAAAAAATTCTAGTAAGAACTACAGAAAAACGAAGGCTAATTGAAAAATCAAAATTACTGAAGGAGAAAAAAGTGAAAACAAAAGCAAACAGTGAATATTTATTGTTCATTAATGATCTCTTCAACGGCAAGAGTAAACATTACCATTTTTTTATCATTAAAAGCTCTTTACATTAGCTACAAAATTCACTTATTAGAATTGAAAAACGATTGGGGAAAGACATCTGATGGAAGCGCAGACTATCATTGGAGCATCGATTTTCACTAAAAATCAATAGTATTTCGTGTATTTGTCTTTGAAGTCCACTTAAAATAAAAAAATCCAACGTCAGATTCGCGTTCAGTACAAAAAACTAAATCGATCTATGTATGTTTTAAAACAATCCGACGACTTTTATTTTTGTCGAAAAATTCAGCTGGAGTGCCGCTCCGAGATGGGCCGAAAAATAAATTCAGTTGAAACCCAAGTTTATCTGTATAGACGTATTCCTTTACGGGTTATAATAATATATTAAAGATCGAGAACTTGTTCTATACAGATAAAGTTGGATTTCCACTAAATTTATTTTTCGACCAATCCAGTGGCGTAACCAGGATTTTTGGACCAATGGGCAAACTTCTCTTGTGTCTGAAAAAAAGATGAGCAAAATGGGAAGGTTTTTATTGATAGGGCAATAATTTTCTGTTCAGTACGAGTAGGTATTTTTTGGAAGAAAAATTGTACTTTAGTAACACATTGGGCACCTTTTCATTCGACATACCACAGTGTATAGCTACTTATTGTGAACTTGATCCGAGAGTAAGAAGATAGTTGAGCGAACGTATTATAAAAGTATATACATACAGATGGACCAACAAGAAAAAGACACGCATAAATTAATGTTGAGAATTCTTTCCATACATGTTGGTGTATCACACATAGCAGAGATGTTGGTCGCTGATTTTTTTTATGCGACCTACTTCACGGGTTGAATGATTTCTTTTCGACCTAGGTCAATCCATCACGGGTTGAACAATTACCAACCCGTCACGGGCTGCCCGCAGGCTAACCCGCGGATTAATGCAAACTTTTTTCGCATAATATTGATTGACAAGTTCATTATTTTTTCATTGACCCACTCAGGTGTGGGTGTGGGTGTGGGTTTGAATATTCTATTAATCCACATCGACCATAATCAAACCCACACCCACACCCACCCCGCCAAAAATACTGATTTTTCTTTACTTTTGGGTCACCCAGTATGTCACTAAGGAAGAGACATCTTATTCTTGCTGAATTATGAGGTTGTTCTTCTGCAAAATAAGGAAACAAGTTCATCCTTTCCATTCATTCGATCTTGAAACTAAAAAAGTTTTTAATTTTTCATCACGAAAATGTTAGTCCGATATTTTTATTGATCAACTATCATCTGGTTTTTTCGAAATCAGCACCACTGGAAAAGCAATATTGGATTCGACGGGAAGAAAGGGCTTCGTAACGTTCAGTTCATTCTCGTTGTTATCTTCCTACAACGAAACTTGATTATCGATCTTGATTATTCAATGAATTCAGTACAGACCCTTTCGTTAAGATAGTTTTCATGATCAATACCACAGCGAAGCCAATGACGAACACTTTTTGGTAAGCAACAACAACAAACATCATCTATCGGTATAATCAATTTTGGATCGACCTCATGAGGTTTAAGTGGACGAGTTAAATACGAGACAATAAGACCAACAATAAGGACTGTGCTAACAGCAATGGGT
Organism: Rotaria sordida; assembly: GCA_905250125.1. Lineage (NCBI taxonomy): Eukaryota > Metazoa > Rotifera > Eurotatoria > Philodinida > Philodinidae > Rotaria > Rotaria sordida. The sequence goes on along the minus strand of CAJNOL010005353.1, from coordinate 4,226 downwards.
GAATACCACATATAACTCACAGAATATAGATCAAGTAATGGATCAGTTCTGAAACATATCAAATGAAACTAATTTTAATCAGTAGTTCAAATCGCATACCTGGGTGAAGTAGGAAAAGTTCTTGTTTCATTAATTGACAGGGCACAATTCGTAGTAAATAATGGTAAACGTTCACTTTTTCTTTGGTTTTTGGTTACTTGTGATCCTACGAAAATCCATAATGGCAAAGCAACACCAGAAACGAAACCAACTAAACCTCCACGGTGATTAGCTCGTGGAAAAAAGAAACCAAGGAAAAAAACACCCATAATCGGTCCTTGTAAAGCACCAAATAGAGATGTCGATGCATTCAGTATAGGTCCAAGGTGACTAACTACATAAGTTAATAGCATAACAACAGCTCCTAAGATAATCGAAAAGATCTTTGAAATAAAACCTTGTCTTTCATCGCTTAACTGTCCATGCATTAAACCTTTATAAACATCTTCAATAATCACAGCTGTAAGACTGTTTAGTCCAGAAGATATTGTTGATAATGAACCAGAAAAGATACAAGCAAGAAAAACTCCTGGTAAACCAGGTATATTACTTAATACTTCCATCACAAAATAAGGAAATATTTGATCGATAGCTGAGATAAACTTAGCCGTATATGGATCACAATCAGCATAGTATGCATAAATAATAATTCCAATGAGACAAGATGAAAGAATGATGAATGCTGAACCCACTGCATTAATAAACAGTGCTTGAGCAGCACCACGTGTTGTTCGAACACACATATATCGTTGGATTTGTGTTTGATTAAAACCATAGGTGGACAGGGCATTAAAAGTACTACCGATGAGTACAGACCAGACTGTATGACGAACTCGAGGATCAATACTGATACTAAAAAGAGGCTCAAATCTTCTGTAACCAAAGTTCGAATTTTGGCAAATCTAGTGTCTCTTTCAATGATACTTATTAAAAAATACCTGTCGAATTGTATTCTACCATTTTTTGATGCAATTGAAAATGTAGGTCCAAAACCACCGAGCACGATCAAACCTAAGGAAAAATAAAAATTGTTCTCGATCTACTTCTCTTAGAAATCATTTGATCACCTTGTATAATTGCTGAGAGAAGACCAACAAACATAACGAATGCTTGTAGAACATCTGTCCAAATCACAGCTTTCATTCCACCCTAATTTTGAAACATGATTTTTTTCTCTATTCTATTGATTATTTACATACCACAGATGAATAAAAAGTACAAACAACTCCAATCGAAACAACTGAAAGCCATATATTTAAACCAGTGGCTAAATTAGATCGAACAATACTTTTTCTTCGAGAAAACTGAACAATTCACCCACTCTGACTGAGTGCTAATGCCGGGCCATATAAAACAATGGCCATGTAGATCAGCTATGAAAATAGTAAATACGGAAGAAGTAGAATCATCCTTTAATTTTTACCATGAAAATGGAGAAAATAAGAGAGACGCAAACGCGCACTGAACAATCGAAGCGTTTTTCTAAATACTGGATGAAACATTTTAGTGTATAATAAAATCAATGTGAAATGTGAATATACTTCATAAGCACTTGTGCAATTCATTTCACGGAATTTGGGCATAAATACCAATGCTGTTATTGTTACAGCTATAGTCCAAGAAACAGCTAAAAGATAAGTATTATTTTTATTAGTGTTCTGTGGTACAACAGGTGATGCAGAATTATTAAAACGACTACGATAGCATTATTCTACAGTCATGGAGGACTGGACTAAGCGATTGAGAGCTAGTGCTAATTATTTTTTCCTCATCCTCTAGTGAACGTCTGCCAATCAGGGACTTTTATTTGGAAGCCTTCATATTGTTTCATACAGATAGTAAATTATTCATCAGTTTATGTGTTTCATACTATGATAACAGTACATAGTTCCATATGTATAAATTTCACTCGGTGTTCCTAGCATAGTATTAGCCGATAGAAACGATGCTGTTATACTGAGAGCTGCTGGAAATACCTGAATATAAATCCAATAATCAATGCAATGTGATGGATTTTAATTGAATACTTACTCCCATTTCGCGGTTAGCTGTAATACAGAAAAGATATTATTACTTATTAAATGGAAAAACATATCAAAGTGACTACCGAGAAGAAATTCTTTTGCTGAGTTTTTCTTTGATTTGACACATCCAAATATAACACCGATAACTGCCGATGCTAAGAGGAGTAAAACAAGAAGAACATAGTCTACGACGTTCAGAGTACGTGTTATCATTTCTTTTCAAAACAATAAATTATAATGAAAGATTATATTTTTGTTTTAGAATATTTAGAGAAATGCAATTAACAGAGAAAAAGATAAAACATTCAGTTATAAATGCCCTTTTCTCTTATATTCTATTCGATTTGTTTGACCTTAAATAAAATAAATAGGTAGATTAAAGAAAAAAGGTCATCTAGTGGTAAAATGTAACATGAGTCGTAATTGTTTTTAAAGTATGTTATCCTGTAAACAGAAAATAGACAAAGTATTTTTGATTATTTAGTGATACTTTCAATTAGGAAGCGCGTTTCTGTGTCGTATTTTTAATACCAACAGAATATTTTTCAATTGATGGTTTATTATCACTTGTTTATAGACGCTACAGCCATTAGGTTTTTGTAGAAACGGAACGTATGCTGTAGTTTTAGAAGATGGTCTTCATCAGTATTATGAAAAACTGAATAAACAGCCTTTTCTTTGCAAAAAGATTGAAAATTTAGTTAGCTTCGGCTTCAATCATTATAAGCAATTCTAAGTATACTTATGTACAGCGATAACAAAACAAAAAACGAGTAGATAAACAAAAATTAGTAATTTTCATTTTCAACTTTTCAGGCGTACACTGAAAAAGTTTGTATAATGATAAGGGGCTGTTTGGAAATCACGTGATCAAGTAGGGGAGGGGGTGAGACCGACTGATCACGTGTTCATAATATGTGAAAAAAATAAACTACGAACAATTACAGAATCTCATCCAGATGTTGGCCTCATTTTAAAAACAACATTTTGACAAGATAAAGGTCGTCCTTCAATTGATGATACATGTCCAGACTTACTTGCCACAAATGAAGAAATTGCTATTCTTGGTGGAGCTGTTGATGATCGACGAAGAACTGAAACTATTCGATCTTGTTTAACTCTTGATGATCTCCGTGAAACATTAAAAATGAAAGGTTATGAAATTAAAAGATCTACTTTATATTATCGGTAATTGCTACTATAAAAATGATTAAATTTATTTATATTAATTTTAGTCTTTTACCTCGTCGTGCACTTTCTGTTGATGGAAAAAAAACATGTTCGTACAGTAAATGTACGTCTTCAAAAGGCACAAAATAATCTTCACAATAAGCACGAAGATAGTCATTTTGCTGCTGCAGCTATTCGTTTTGCAAAAGATTTAGCTACACTTTTCGGAAATAATTGTGTCTTTTTTCTTTCACAAGATGACAAGTGTAAAGTGCCCATTGGTTTACCAGCTGACAAAAAAACAGGCATCTTTATTAATGCATCTTGATTATATCATTAAACTACCTGATCATGATTTTGTTACAGCATCTCGTCATCAATTAACTTCAAGGTAACTTAAAGTGAACTTTTTAGGAGATATTTAGCAAGCTATTTTGTCTTTTTTAGTGTATATGCTGCATGCTTGATCAATAATGTTGGAGATGTTGGTTATTCAGGTTCAATATATATTGCTATTCGTTCAACTAAACATGATAAAAGTATATCAGCTAATCCTCGAGATGATTTTAATCGTTTGGTCAAGTTACAAGAATTTAATACGGCTGGTCTTGATTCTTCAAATAAAGTTAAATCTATTGTTATTATTACCGTCGATGGTGGACCAGATGAAAATCCTCGTTTTCCAAAAACACTTGCTTCATCAATTGATATATTCAAAACCGAGGTGTGGGTGTGGGTGTTGGAGGAAACATCAAATTTGTCGAATACAAATAATGTCGATTGATTCCAAGTTGATTTCAAATTGATTTCAAGTTGAAAAAATCAAGTTGAAATCAACTTGGAACCAACTTGGAATCAATCGACATTTTTTATATTCGACAAATTTGATGTTTCCCCCCACACCCACACCCTCGTAAGATTTTTCCACCTGGGAACAAATGAAAAAGAAATTGAAAATTAATCTTTTAATGATTCTTTGATTTTCTTTTATTC
>CAJNOL010005352.1:0-11881 GCA_905250125.1 Rotaria sordida | reverse complement strand
AAAAGTGAAAAGGCATTTATTTCGGTGTTAGAATGACTGCTTTATTTGCTGACTAGAGAAAAAACAGAAGAATGAAGCGAAAGTTGACCGCATGTTGATCATCGTTGTTCTCTTATCGTCAGAAGCTGCGATTGTGAGCGATAAATAAATACTTTTTTCTTTTCTTTTGTCCATTTACACGTATTTTCGATACTTTTTGAGTGCCTGGATTGCCCTCTCGGTTTCGTATTCTCTCATCGGGTGACCGAACGAAAAAAGAAATATCGACCGCTCAGAACGAAAACGAATGCAAAAAAAAAGAACGCAAACGGATGATAAGCGCAAACCGACGCGAATATCTAAAAGTAACGTGAAGGCGTGTGATATGCTTGTAATATATCATACACACATAAATAAAAAATCTTATTGAAACGATTAGAATACTGCATTATTTTCCAATGATAAAATAGTATTAAACTACTAATTATTCGGTCTTTGTTAGAAAAAGTACTGATTCGCAAAAAACAGTCTTGCCGTAAATATGTAGTCTTTTGTCGAGCAGTGCAAGATTGGACCAATGTCAACTTTGAAGAACTGAGTAAACATGCACCTGTAATACTCCAACCTCTTATATAATCTATGCCCTATTCTCGATTGAAATTTCTTTACCTCGTTCTTCTCCGATATGTATATTGGAGCTACACCATTAGTTTGTTCCTCTCTCGTATATAATGTTATCCGTAAACGGAATAATCATAATATCCTTTTCCGTTCTGTATATGTATTTTGGAAAGACATGCTTGGTATGTTCTCATCTCGTACATAATAGTATCCACAAAAGGAAGAACCACAATATCCTTTTCCGTTCTGTATATGTATTTTGGAATGACATGCTGGGTATGTTCTCATCTTGTACATAATAGTATCCAGAAAAGGAATAAGCACAATATTCTTTTCCGATTGTTATGTACTTTGGAGTAACATTCTTGGTGCGTTCTTCTCTCGTACATAGCGTGATCCATAACTGCGTTCTAATCTTTGTTCTTCCCGTATTTTTCTGTTATTGTATTCACTGTATTTTTCAAGGTCGTTCTGTATATACGAAGTACACGGTTGGAAAAAATATTATTCCAGGGGGGTAACGCTATAATTTCAAATAGAAGACATAATGAATTTTATATCAAATGAAAGCTCGTCAAAAATGGGGTTTATTGATACTAAATAGTGAGGCTTGTAAAACTTACTAATGTCAAACTTAAGAAGTTTTCAGAAATTTTATATTTTTTTTGGGGTGGAAAATCAAGGTGTCACTGATTCAAAAATGAAGTCAATATTTTTCTTGAATATTTTTACATGGTTTCATAGACCTCGTTGAGCTCTACAAAACTGTGCATGTTAAAAAATTTTTGAGGCATCTTTTTGAGATAAAAGGTTCAAAAAACTACTCGGGAAACCTCAAAAACATTTAAAAACTCTTTTTTTTTCAAATTGAAGAAACACGCTCAATTTTTCAATAAAAGTAGCTTTTTTCGTTGTTTTTACTACCTCAGACGTCTCGAAATATACTTGTTCGATGCAGTGTGAAAAGCTGCGTCTAATGAGTATGTTTCGAAACGCCTGACGCAGTAAGAACAATGAAAAAAGCTACTTTTATTGAAAAAATAAGTGTTGTTCTTCCACATGAAAAATATGAATTTTTTTCATGTTTTCTAAGATTTTCCAAATAGTTTTTTGAATTTTTTATCGCAAAAAAAGTGTCTTAAAATTTTTTTAATTTATACAGTTTTATAGAGCTCGACGAGCTCTATCGAACCGTGTAAAAATATTCAAGAAAACCATTTTACTCCATTCTTGAATCACTAGTACTTTAATTTTCCATCCCAAAAAAAGTATAAAATTTCTGAAAATTTATTAAGCTCGACATTAAAAGGTTTTCATAACCCTCACTATTTAATACCAATAAACCCCATTTTTAACGAGCTTTCATTTGATATAAAATTTATTATGTCTTCTATTTGAAATTATAGCGTTATCCCCCTGGAATAATATTTTTTCCAACCGTGTAGTATGTAAGGAATGAGAAAAATACAGCATATGGACGTTTTCTTGTTATACCAATAAAATATACTTAGAGTAGCTTTTAAGTGGTATCTCTTACAAACGGAAATCGTCACAGTAACGTTTGTATTTATATTCTTTTAAATTTCATGTCAACATATTTGACCATCGGCTATGAGCAAATAGCCTCTTGAGGGTGTGGGTGTGATTGTTGACATTAATTTCCAACGCACATTCATACCCACACCCACCCCAAAAGCAGCTTATGAACCAAACACGAAGACGATGATAAATATTTTTAAATCAATTGCAAGAACAATCATCATATATGGTTATCCAGTTCTTCTTACAGCAAAAGAAAAAGTATGGGATAGGCTACAAATCATTCAAAATAAAGCAATTCGTACTGCACTTGGCCTACCAACATACACATCCGTGGAATATATACATCGAATAGCCAACATTCCCAAAATTAAAGACTATGAAATTACATTACTTCAACAATCTATTCAAAAGGCAACGTCAAATAATGATACTATACTAAACACTCATCTTCAAGATATATTTAACAAAATTTAAAAAATACACCACCTACCCATTACTATAACATTAACCTCGAGGAGCAAGAACATTGATGACTCAATAGAATCCGCACAAAAAATGTTATATCGGAGTCGCATACTACGAGATTGTTTTATATATAACAAGAAACGAGTCAATGTTATTGTTTATTCATCTTACATCATTCAGCTATTTCCTTCATTCGCTATTTTTACACGGTCGAGATAAGACGTATTCTATTTTGTCAGTTACGTACATTTTCTTTGTTCAACTTATCGATTATTTTTTTTTCGTATTAATTTATTTTACACCCAATTTTCAAATTATTTTTGAAATTACTAATTAAGGTAATTATATCCAGGTATTTTTACGTCAGGTGTACCTTAATTATGCCTCCAAAAAAGGGAGGAACAGGTGGAAATAAACAAGGACAAAATTACATTAATTCTATTAATGCAATACAAGGTCAAACAGCAGTAGGTGATGTTCGAGGAACAATGGCGATGAGTCATAGTCCGAGAACAAAGACTTCTACAGTAGCAAAGGTTGGCCTGAACAAGCAATCAAATTTTAGCATCGCTCCTCTAATTCTAGAGGGCGTAAAGCTAAATAAATTACAATTAAATGACGTCATCAAGCAGCATTTAAAGGACTTACGAATTTCTGATATTCAGCTAAGTCGATCAGGAATTTTCACACTATATGCAAGCGATGTCAGTTCGTTTAATCGTTTGTTAAATGAGCTAGCATCAATTCTTGCAATAAATGGTCAGGCTACACCGAAAGTATATGTGCCCCGATCCATTCAACGCATAAAAGATACGGAAAAGGTCGCGTTTGTTAAAAGCGTCGACTTAGAAATTCCTGAAAGTCGAATAACTGAAGCATTGAAGGATGTTGACCTTGATGTTGTTGATGTTATTCGACTAACAAATAAGGTAAAAAACATACCGACGAAAACGATCAAAATTACATTTAATGATCCGCAAAATCGAAATACATTTATTCGTACTGGTATACAAGTCGACTCAATGCATTTCGAAGCCGAAGCTGCAATGCAAAATACAAAGCCGGTGCAATGCTATATATGCCTTAAATACAATCACGTAGCAAAGTACTGCAAAGCGAAACACCAGATATGTGCTCGATGTGGTGATAATCATCGTATCGATCAATATACTGCTGCTAGTGATGCAATGAAATGCTGCAATTGTAAAGGTAGTCATTTAGCAACATCAAATGAATGTGCAACTTATAAAGAACAAGAGCAAAGAATGCACAATTTAGTAAATCAATATTCATCCATAAATAAACCGACAACAACAGCACCAGCCATACATGATATTAATGAATTTCCATTGCTACCAAACATTTCTCAACGTCAACAAGAATATCTACATAATGAATTATTCGATGAAATCATTAATGTATTAAGCAGCAAAATGGAAAAAATCATCGAAGAAACAACCAGTCGGTTATTGCAGATGCTGCAACAGAAGATCAAGAAAATCGAAAAATCGATCGGGATATACAACGACAACCATGAAGATGCCTTAACTGTCTCTGATTCTGATTCAAATGAAGAAGGTCAAGTAGTTAAGCACATTAAGAATAAACAAAAACAAAATACAGAAACAGCCAAATCAACTACTTCATCTACTGATACTTCAACTAAACCAACAACAACCACGAACGTAGCCACATCGAAACAACAAAGAAAACAAAAAGAAGCAACAAAGTCAACCAAGAGAGTTCGCTCTCCTAACAGCTCTTTAGATGCATCGACATTTGATAACAAAGATCCCAAAATAAGCAACAACGATGATTAGTTTATGTCATATTAACATCAACTCAATTATAAAACACAAAGATGAACTCCTAGCCAGGTTCTCCAAATACGACATCATATCTGTTAATGAAACTAATCTTAAGAGTGAACGCAAGTTCTCTCTGATGGGTTATAACATTTTCAGAAATGATCGAGTAGGAAAACTTGGTGGTGGAGTTTTATTAGCAGTGAAGCAACACAATAAATGTCGAGAAGTACTTAACAAAACATCACAGATGAATGAAATAATTGCAATTGAAGTTGAAACACAATTATTCAAGTCGATATTGATAGCCTCCATCTATGTTCCACCAACAGCAAAGATGGATCTTAATATCTTTCAAGAATTGTATAACATCAGCAGCAACTGTATTATTGTAGGTGATCTCAATGCAACATTACATCACATGGGATCAGCCAAGGCAAATGCAAGAGGAAGACAGCTGCAAGAATTATTTAAAGAAGGTTTTATTGAAGGTGTAGATAATGATACTCCAACATTTGAAAAGAATGACTATGAAGTTAAGCTCGACTGGCTTTTAGGTAGTCAGCCACTTCTATCTTTCACATCAAATGTTGAAACACACCCACCAATTGGTACATCATGCGGACACAAACCATTAACCTTCGACATTTCCATTGGAGCTGAACCAAAACCTGCATCTCCAAGAATGTCATTTAATTTTAAAGCAGCAAAATGGTCAAAATTTCGAAGCAAATTAGATCAACAACTGATGCTATGGAATAATGATCGTCGTTTAGATTCAGCATTTGATATAGAAGAATATACGTCGTTTATTACTAATTCCATATTAGTAGCAACACAAGAAGCTATTCCACTGTCCAAACAAACGAATACAAGACCTATGATAAGTGAAGTTACGAAGAGGTTAATTACACAAAAACATCAAGCTTTTCGTCGATGGAAGAAGACTGGAGATTATCAACATAAACATCAATACTATAACTCCAAAGTCTTATTAACAAATTCACTTAGAAATGACAGAAGAGACAACTTTAACCAGTCAATGTCATCATTATGTCAAAAGAAAATGTATTCGGATAAAGTTTGGCTGACGGTTCGTAAGTTTCATAACAAACGAATCAAACAAACTTTTACAAGCAGCATGAAATACAACAACACAACAGCAACATCAGATAAGGAGAAAGCAGACCTATTTGCCGATTACTTCGAAAATGAAGTTTACTCTCTTACTGCCGATTCGCTACCATTTCATGATCAAGTACCACGCCAAACAAACAACATCAAGAATTGCTTTATAACCCCACCAAACACATACAAGTGGAAGCTAATCACAGTAAAAGAAGTTAAATATCACATTAAACAACTTCGAAATAGCTCCACTGGTCCAGACAACATTCACAACAGATGTTTGAAGAACGCTTCAGAATTACTGATCAAACATTTAATCAACTTGTTCAACTTAATTCTGAAGTACGGTTATATTCCAACAAAGTTGAAAACAGCTTATATCATTCTTCTATTGAAACCGAAGGAAGACAAACAACACCCGTCTAGTTATCGACCGATTAGTCTCCTTAGTTGCTTAGGCAAACTACTGGAGAAAATAATCAAACAACGTCTAATGCTTGAACTTGAACGACGAAACATCTTACCACAACATCAAGCCGGCTTCAGACCAAGAAAAAACACAGTATACAACATCGTGCGATTAGAACGATATGCTGAAGGACAACTAAGACGACCTAGTCGAAGACGTCACTCAGCTGTCATTCTTTTCGACATCAAAGCTGCTTTTGATTCAGTATGGCACGATGGTTTGATATACAAATTAAATGATTATCGTCTTCCTCGTTACATCATTAATTATCTTATCTCTTTCTTACAAAATAGAACTGCTGCAATTGAAATCGAAAATGTTTTATCTCGTCCATTCAATTTAAAGAGCGGTACTCCACAAGGATCTCCATTATCACCATTATTATATATTATATATACGGCAGATTCGATGAATGGAATACCGACTCATACAGAACATGAGTTATTCGCCGATGATACAGCACTATGGACTTCATCCAACACCATGACAAGTCTCTCATTCAGACTACAACAATCTATAGATGCATTTGAAAGTTGGTGCCAGTCATGGAAATTAAAATTGCAACCAACGAAAACAGAGCTGATTCACTTCAGCTTACATCCAAGAAAGAAGTACAAGCATCCAGTGGAAGTAACAGTTGGCAACACTATTATTCAATCACTGGAACATACAAGATACTTGGGTGTAATTATTGACAAAGGATTAAAGTGGCGAAGTCATCTCGATCATATGGAAACAAGAATTGCTCCTCGGATCAGTCTTCTTCGGTATTTATCGAGAACAGCATATGAACCTAACAACAAGACGATGATAAACATTTTCAAATCAATTGTACGCACAATCATCATTTATGGTCATCCTATTCTGCTGACTGCTAATGATAAAGTATGGAAACGATTGCAGATCATGCAAAATAAAGCACTTCGAGCTGCACTCGGTCTACCCATATATACATCAGTAGAATATATTCACAAAATTAGTAATGTCCCGAAGATCAAGGATTATGCAACAACATTGCTGCAAAAATCCATTCAAACAGCAACTTCGAACGACGACATTACACTGAAAAACCATCTACAAGACATATTCGACAAAATTTAAAAAATTCACCACCTACCATTCATTTCAATATTATCATCGAGAAACAAGAACATTGTTAAGTTAGCCGAATCTGTACAAAAATTGTTATATCGGATTCGCATACGATAAGATTGTTTCATATATACCAAGAAACGCAACAATGTTTTTGCTTATTCATTTTTTACTATTAATGTATTTCTTTTCTTCCTAGGCTTCATTCTCATATATAATATGAAAGTGAGTCAAAGTATGGGCTTAATCATTTTTCACTATTAATGTAATTCTTTTCTTCTTTGATTTCATTCTCATATATAATATGAAAGTGAGTCAAAGTATGGGCTTAATCATTTTTCACTATTCATGTAATTCTTTTCTTCTCTGGTTTCATTCTCATATATAATATGAAAGTGAGTCAAAGCATTCGCTTAATCATATTAATGTAATCTACTATTTCTATTTCTCTCTCTTCCACTTCATATATAATATGAAGTTGGGTTTCAGTACTTTAATGTACGTTTAACACCAACGTTTACGACGAAATTAACCACAAGCAATACCACTTCCTCACTTACCAACTCATACCAACAACCAACATCACAAACACACTATTACAGACAAAAGACCTTTGTCATGTGTCTGCTTTCTTTTTTTTTTCTTTTCTTCATTTTCAGCTTTTATGACAATACATGTCCCGTTCCGTTTCCGTTTATTTTATTTCGATCTATTGTCAACTTTTAACATCAATAAAAGCGTTGTTGCCAAAAAAAAAAACTGAAAAGTGATTTTCTTTCGTCACTTTAGCATGGTACAGTATACTATTTAATCAGCAGATATCTTTTCAGTTTCAATTTTCAATATGTTAAGAGACTGCTTTGTTTTAAGTCTCACTAACTAAGGAAGTCTCTTTTTCTTCCATAATAACAGTTACAGATTGGTGGTGGATTCGTCACTTATAGCGACACTTAAAATTGTTCATACACCTAATGGAAATAATAAAATGATATCTCTCAAAGTACTTAATCATTCGAGCCGCAACTTTCATCAAAAAGTGGACCGGTAAGAGATAGCATTCTTCTGGTTGGTCACCTATGAGAACTAGTTTCTGGCGGATGGTATTGAAACTCTCTGTGAATAGACTACAAACAGTGTTTTACATTTTGGTGAAAGTCACGACTTGAACAGTTAAATCCTTTCAGAGATATCATAATCTTATCATTTTCGTCAGGTAGATGAGTAATTTTGGACACTATTGTACATGAGATGATCAGATGGCGATATTCTACGAAGTACGAACTGATAAGACCTTGATCGATGAAAGAAAGAAGATCTGTTATGATTTGCAGCTTCCAAATGAAATTCATAAGAGTTAGTGTCGTCACAATTGTATATGCGTTATTCTTTTTATTCATCCATTTGTCTCTCATGGTATGTTATCTTTCTATTAGGAGTTTTTCTTTCCCATTCTCCTATCATTGGATATATTTCAATCGTGTCACTCTGTTGTCCATCATGGATAGGTTCACTCTCTTCTCTTTCATGAATAGTTCCAAACCTAGACGTGGTCACCGTCTGATATGTAACTATTCGTTTGTGCTGTACAAAAGTCAATCAAGCGAGTTTAGTTTGATAAACATAAAGTCAGAAATAGATCTATCACGATCTTAAATCATTCATCAAGGACGCTACTCATAATGCCAGATAGTAACACTATCATGTGAAGCATACATACCAAAACTGAACACTTCGTGTACTGTAATTTCCTGTTCGAATAGTAGAAATTCAACAACGGATAGCTTTATATAAGGGATGTTCCAGAAGATCTAAAGTAACTATAAAATGCATCGTTCTTGGATTTAACAAAAACAAATCCTTTGAAACTTTGATAGATTATTGTACCTACTTAGTACTAAAGAGCTACAAAGTTTGAGTTGTATAGCTTTTACTATAGACGAGAACCTGCAACAACACTGTCATGTACTATTTTTTCAATTTTCCTATAACTTAAGTTGATAGAAATTCGATATAAAAATCATTTAACAATCTCCATCTTTTATCGATGATTGGTTAGAATTCATTACACCACAAGCTAGTAATCGTTGTAAGAAAATGTATTTCACTGGTAATGGATATGTAAAATTCACTCAAACGAAAGAATTAGATAATTTTTGCAATGCTATTGTAGTCAAGATGGTTAATATTTTAAACAGAGAGATGACTGTCTGTGCTCTTAAACATGCTTTTATCAATCAAATTCAACCAATGAATTGTGATGCAAAACTGGTTGACGTTTGGTCTATAGAAAATATTTAGGATGCATTAAGAGAGAAATTACAAGGGCGAGAATACAGCAATATTGAGGAAATGAAACATGACATCAAAAAGAAGTGAAAGAAATTTAGTGTTTCTTTATGTCAACGAATTATAGATGATATAACAGCACGATTAAAATTACTAATTAATCAGGATGGTAATCAAATCAACAAACTTTGATAACTTGAAATATGTTTCTTTTTATTTCGAAAAATTGTATTCTTTTTGAAAATAATAACCAAGTTGAGCAGAAAAATTGAAAAAAATAGTACCTGATAGTGCTGTTGCAGGTTCTCATTTATAGTAAAAGCTGTAGAACTCAAACTTTGTAGTGCTTTAGTACTAAATAGGTACAATAATCTATCAAAGCTTTAAAGAATTTGCTTTTATTAAATGCGAGAACAATCAATTTTAAAATTACTTCAGAACTTCTGGAACATCCCTTATACTAACCTCGAATTTTCTACAGAATTGTAAAATGTGCATGAAACATGTTGCAAATGTTTATGGAGAGAGAAAAGATTGTAGTAATCTGTTTTTTCTTCTTTTTTATTTCATTATCTTATCTTCTTTCTCATCGTATAATTAAATATAAATGGCAAGAAAAGATGTCTTATACAAATATTTACAAAGTCACTCTTTTATGACAGATAATTTGTTAGAAATTTATTAGAATCATCCAAACACATGTCTCTCCTTTCTCGTTTCTGTTTTTAACTCTGTATATAATACAAAAGAGTATTCGTGTGTTTCTTGACAAATACGCAAATTTGCTACGTACTTTGCAATTTCTAACTTCTATCCTTGTCACTGTGAATTGTTCTCCTAACATGATCTATTTTGGAATTGAAGTTCGTTCATTTTTAATGCATATTCAGAATGAACATTTGATACATGACTGATAAGAATATTCAACAAGTTTCAGTCATAAGAGACAATTCCATGTCTGTTTTACTTTAGAAATCTCAAACATAGAATAGGAAGAGAATTGGATAGTCGTTATCGATTTTCATGAAATTTATTTCTATTCCTATGCTTCATTACCTCCTACACTTGCTGAAATTTTCATTTTTCTCGCTTCAAACATTAGAAAACCAATTTGTATTTCCTCGATGAAAGAAATCGAAAATAGACAGTGTTCACAGAATCATATTTCATATAAATAATAAGGAAGACTTAGATTTCGAGTTAACACAAGTTTTAAACAATTCGGCTATAAATATTGATCTTAAAAAAATGATGAAATTTCTCTGGCAATATCACATTTTCACTTGCAGCCGTGATGTGCATTCAGAGGCATTTTGGAGGGGGGGGGGGTGTTGATCTGGGTCTGGCTAGGCTTGAAGGCGTCAATATGGGTATTGACGTGCATGATGTCAAAAGCACCAGTGTGCACGTGAAAGTGCCTATTCTTGTGGTTCTTCTCTTCATCTATCCAACCAATCCCACTCAAAGCATGATACACACATATCTATACCCCGGCTTTCTTGAATGATATAGAGATACCAATGGCGTTTATGGATACAGTAAGAGGATTGCGAAAATACGGATACAAAATGTACCCTAGACGTAATTATGTTTTTCTAAACAAGAACGTAAGTAACAGATCTTTTCAATTGACACTATTCGTCGCTTAAAAATTAGTTGAAACATGTGTCAACAGTAACATCTTATCATAGTCAAATTCTCCACAATACTTTTCCTATCTTGTAGACCTTTCTAAATTGAGATAAGGTGCACAGAAATCTATCAATCTTGTTTTATTGTGAATGAATCATAAAAAATAAAAAAAGCAATAATAGTTTATTATGCATAATATTTTCCTCATAATAAAGAGAGAAAGAAGAAAATAAAAATCTAGTCAGAATCATGGTATCTCTTATGAAGATGAAGTGTGTCTCCAAGCGCTAATATACCATCCCAAATTCGTTTCTTTCACCGAAAAATATTTCGATTCAACATGAGTGCTACTGCAATTGCCCTTGCCTACTTCATAAATTACTACAGTCCATCCACATCCATAAGTCTCATTAAGCCAATTTCTAATATTCTCAGCAATTTTAAACATTTCAGATGATCCATGTAGGTCAATCGCAGTACCTATTGCACCCAATATATTTGTTTTCATCACATCCGTAATTCCACTATATTGGTGTTGAACTGCTCATCTCGGCATAGTTGTCAATTTTGAAGAAAAAAGATCTACAATGAGAAATTTCTTTAGTCAAATAAAGCATCATAGACATGAAAAAGGTTAAACTAATTGTTAGAATCTGATATATCATTTTTATTTTAAGAACGAAAAACACAATTAAACAAACAAGCGACATAGTTGCTCCGCTCTCAGTGAAGACGGCTCGATCCACACAATATAACCTAATTCAACACTAACTATGATATCGATATATTATATATATAAAGGATGTTTCATAATAACTGATGATAGATTATTAATGATATTTTTTATTTTTATTTTTTTTGA
>CAJNOL010005351.1:0-11888 GCA_905250125.1 Rotaria sordida | reverse complement strand
TTTTGACATAATAACATTTAAAACAAAAGATTTTCTTTTAACAAAAGGTGATGAATAATGTATTCTACATGAATTTCGAAATTAAATCGAGTCTCATTACTAATGCTTCTTTCATATAAACATCTGAATAATGATCTTTACAAATAAAAAAGTAAAAAATTTTATTAAAAAACAAAAAGAGAAAAAATGAAACCATCTTGAAATGATCTTTCTAATTCATTAATTGATATAGTTGTAAAATTAGTTCTTGTTCGTTTTCGTTTACTATTCCGACCACTACTATTTTCATCTTCACTAGTTTGATCCTTAACAAAAAAAAAAAAATTTCTTAATTAATAAAGTTAATGAAATAAAACCTTGATCATGTTCATCAATTGAATTATTTTTTATTGTTAATGGTGGCGAAAATGATGATTCATTTTGAATTGATAAACAAAGTGAATTTGGTGTTGTTGGAATTAATGATTGAAAAAGTCATGAATATAAAAAATAATTTCATAATGCATTAGAATAAAATTTGAATGAGAATTATTTATAAATATTGACGAAGAAATATTTCTATTAAATAGACTTGTAGACATCGACATTTTTTTCAATTATTCAAATGCAAATTAACTATTAACGATACATATTAACCTATTAAAATTCATTCGTTTTACTCATTGATTGGTTATTTTTTTTTATTAGCGATATGATGAGAAACAACAGGAGAAAAAGATTATTTTTTTTTGCCTTGACAATCGACATACAATTGCGAGTAAAGACAATCGGAGAAAGAGAATGAAACTCATACTTCAATCTATTGTATTAATATATTGTTAAATGCGCGACACATTTTTTTTTTTGTATCAAAGATGAAAATGTTAAATGGATAACGAAGTTTGTATTTAACAAAAGATGAAACGACAATGAAAAAGCACGAATTTTTTCTTTTCGCATTAGTGAATTGATATTCAAAGCATTTCTAGTGCAAAGGTAACATGTGTTTTCCGTTCTCATGCCTGACCATCTCTTTACTACTGTTCTAGCATGATACTGATGCATATAGTTGCAGAACCTGCTAGAAGTTCTAAAAGTTTCCCTCTATGACAATTCCAATAAATTTTCTTACATATAAATTTGTCGTTCGGTTCTTTAAAAAAAGGAATAGAATACTTTATTGTGAAATCTGAAGGTGAAATAGTTGGTATAAGAAATTTAACAACATATGAAAAAAAAAATAAAGCGACCAAAAACTGATTTTCTCGTATATAACTAATTGTGCTCAAAGAATAACCGCCATATCCAAATTCAATTTAAGAATGGTTTTGAGTTATATTAAGTATGCTTAATTTGACTGTGTATAAGAAACTGCTTTCGAATGGAAATATTTAACACAAGGATTGATTTGTTGAGATCGAACAAGTACGATAATATTTTTGGTCTATTTCGTACGTGAAAATGAAACAGGTTTTTTCAGACATTAGGTATTCAACAAAATAGGCTAATAATTTGTTTTGAAACCTTTAACAAATCTACTCGAAAGACAAATGATAAGTCGAAAACTTTCACTAAGTGAGAATGTGGGGTGTGAAACTCTTCATGTTACTCATAACTACATTCACACTCTAAAACCTTTATGTTCGAGTTTTGCTATTTTTAATCAATTAATAGAATATAATTGGACTACAATAATCAAATTTTAATATTCAATGGTAAGTATTTAATATATGATCGAAAAATTCTGATCAATACTGATAGATAATCAAAACTAAACTTGATTATATTTTATTGATGAATTTTATATTTTGAGTAAATGTTTCGATAATTGTTTAAATAATAAATATTTCTTAAAATGCTTAGATTATATTGACGAAGTCAAAGATCATATTTTATTTTGCTATTAAAATTGTATCAATATTTAAATCTAATAATTAAATCGAAATACGAAAGACAATTTGAAGAGTTTAGTAGCAAAGATATAATTTATCTTTCAATATAAACAAATCTTTAATCGTAAAGATGATTTTGAATTTAATTTAAGAATTATCTTTGAATAACTAAATTATTCATTTTAACAATTATGAAATTATATACTTTACTTTAAAAAAAGCCTAAAAGTATGTTCATATATCTTTAACAATATAAAACAGCACTTGTAAAATAAAGTGATTGATAAAACAAACGTTCTAAATAGTTTCTACTTCATGATCATGAAAATTTTCAATGATATTAAAATAAGACAAAAGTGCGAACGGATAAAATTTAAATGTTTATCATTATTCGGTGCCCATTCCGAATTGTTTTCAATTTCTTCCAGCAGAAAAGGCGCAAAAATGAGTCGATAACGCATTTGTTGATCTGAATGATCCTAATAGTGTGTGGATGTGGGTGTCGATGTAGCTGTTTATCTTCTCTTCTCTCACACCCACATCCACACCCGAGATTAGCGAAATTCCACTTGGTAGATTGGCAAAATTCCTGCTACTGTATAAAAAAGAAAAGTTTTTTCAAATCGTAATTACCAAGTGTTATATGAGATAAAATTATATGCATATAACGACTGGTCTTTAGAGTAATCTATGTCGTAAAATAAAATATGATTATTGATTTGACCTAAAATGAATTTTATGAAAGAGAACTAAACATTTTGGATATGTTACATTGACTAGCTGAATGGTTTTTGCTTATTGATACAGTAATACTGATAATGTACAAGAAAGGGTTATTGATTAATTTTTGTCCATTTGATGTTTGATTCCATATTACAATGGTAATTAGATGGTATGTTCAAATTTAAAATAAATAGTCTATGACGCATAATGTAACGATGATGTCTGGTGAACTCTATAAATTGCAGTAAATTAAAAGTACCATTGAATATATAAATTTTTAAACATATAAAAGCAAAAATTTCAAACTTCGAATCGTTTTATTTATTCTCTTGACTGAAAGAAGAATGATATGAAATAAAATAAGTTTGTATGCTTGCTTGTATGTTTTCAAATACGTGTTGAATCACGTGCATGCATATTAAGGAGATAGAGACTTTTTATTAAGTTTGATCAAAGGTAATCGGAGTCGGGCAATCTGAACTTGTAGTCGATTGCTCGAAATGTTCATTTTGAATTTTATCATTCAGGAAAATCTCTTTAGGAAAGCAATGATTTTTCGTTGGGTTGAATACAAGGTTGTATGAAATAAAATGAGTTTGCGGCCTGGCAGACATTGGAACAGTAACGTATTCAGATGCGTTATTGTGATTACAAACTCGATAATCTCAGTAACATGAAGTATATTTGAGTTTTTTTTCAGGTCACAAGTTCAGCCAATTAAACGTTTTTCGTGTTCAGCTATCAGTCTGTGAAAGTTTATTTGGTTGGCCGTTGATTTAATGTGTTACCGTTTTTTCTCACTAGCTGATGTCATTAGGAAGGGTTATTGTATAAGTGGCATATTTTCTGTAATACAAATGTGCAATTAGTGATATTTTTAAACGGAGTGCGCTTGACCTTCGCTGGTGAGTTGCATCGGATCAGCTCTATTTTAAGTTGTCCCATCTAGGTATGGTTGTCGAAGTAGACATCTGTTAAAAAAAATCACACCTACAATTGCACTTACCGAAAATCGCATTTAGAGTCCCACTAGTATTCGCATGCACACTCACAAGTACATCTAGCACACAAATCCCAGCTTTAGTTAATCCGACATAACTAGTATCTAAGTCTACTCGCATTATATTTTTTTTTCTTGCTAAGTATTTAATCATTCGCATATTTTTTCAATAGGAGTTCAGACTCATGGAATTTATCAACACTATGACTCGAAGAAGACAATGCAAACAGATGTATGAAAATAAGGTCACATCTTTCATTGTAAATGGAGAATAACCAACTATTGCTTAAGTGCATTCAAATAATAAAGCGACTAGCCGTGAGTGGCGCCGACGAACGACTAGTCGCTGATATTGCAAGTTCACTAGGGATTCGTTTCAGAAAAGATATGTATAAAACCTAGGTTTTTTTTTGAGAATGTTGCACTAAGATTCCTTCAATGAGGAATTTCAATAAAACTCTGGTTTTTCAGCTTGACCATGAAATTAAAGACATAAGAAATAGTTCGCAACAAATTTTCTGTTTAGAATTTCCCATTGAAAATTCTCATGTTATAAATCTAGTAATTTTTCGAATTAAGTGAAACCTGGAATCAGGTAGGACGTAAATCAAAGAGAAGTTGCAAGAAGCTGAGAAATATTTTTGAATGAGGTGTGCGAACCATATTTCTGCACGTTTACTATATCTGAATAGTACACATAGGACATAATTATGTCCTTATCTGTGTGAATTCACGTGTCTAAGTGTATTCGAGTATATTCAAATTAATTGTCTAATCTGATGACTACTTTGAGTAGAAGTGTCATTTAAGCTAGAAGTTCACCTAAACTTGTATTTTTGTAGCTGACGCTCTAGCAAATGACATTGTCGATTGATGTGCTAGTAATCACACGAATTTTTAGTAGAATTTTCAAGGAATATGGTGCTCTTTCACATCACCGTCGTGGATGCATTTTTCTTGATGATCATCTCAATAAATTGAATGTAATCTTTGTCTCAGGTGTATGTAGATACTGCTATCTTAGTGTATCTGTTGAGGGCTATAAAGCGGCATATAATATTCAAAGAGCCGAATACTCAGTTGAGGGTCAAGCGAGTTACACAGACGAGCGTTATTTGTGATGTTCCTGGATCAAGATCTTTGAATTTCAAGGTATTGACTATGTATGTCTGGTGTCCACAATTCACTGATATCTTGAACTTTTTTCGCAAAATTTTCTAAGTAGTCTAGAAGCATGACTTTTCCTTTATAGCTCGTCGAACTCTATCTAACTATCATCATGAACAATAAACAAAAATCTTCCAAAATTTTGAACTGTGTACACTGTACATACACGGTCGATATTTTAAATTTCTTAGTCTTTCAATGAGACCTTTTATTTAACTCGAATATGCGCAATGTCCTTGAGTTAAAGCACACAACTCTTTATCGTAAGATAAAAAAAACTCGTCTCTTGACAGAAATTTCATTTTTTGCCTTGTTCTAATCTTTCTTTTCTTCTTTATGTTTATTACAACATATATGGCGTGATAACCTTCAGAGTAGAAAGCATAATATAACAATCAGGTCAAACGGTTCTCTTCTGTACAGGATGTGGATTGGTTTTAGTCTGAACCTGGGCGTGTGTCTCGGTAGATATGTGGATGAAGAGAAGATCAATACTCAAACATTACCTCCGTATTCACACTCAAGCCACAGACACACCCTACTCATACGATGTATATGGAGCGAAAATTGTTTGATATTGTTTATGAATAAATTGTCACGCGAAATCGTTGTGTCGAGTGCTATAATATTGTTTCTTCACTTAAACTGAGTAGAAGACGAAATTTATAATATTATAGTTCACATTGTCTAGATCCTTACGTATTGCATTAATTAACTAATAGTTAGAAAGTAGCTGTGCACTAGAGTAAATTTTAATGATGTTCTGGGTAATGTGATCAATTCGTTTCAACAGTGAAAAGATGTAGTATAATAGTCAATAACGACAACCGGTAGTGACGCTAGTGATGTCGCAACCTCTCCAGGCTTAGATCGTCAATTATTGGAATAATATTGAATATCGAATCTTTTTGTAGTTAGAATGGAATGGCTAGGGAAGTTTAAATGATAATATATTTATTTCTTTTATTGTTGTAAAATGAAAAAACAAATTAAACGGTAATTAATTCAAATAAATCACTAATAAAATCTAAAATAATTCGCCAACATATCAAATGAAAATCTACTCGATTGCCATTATTGTTGCAAGAAGAGCCATAATTAGAACAATGACGTATCAATTTGATTGTCATAAAAGAATTTTATGTGTTCTTCATTCCTCAACTTTCGATGAGGTTTGATTTGCAGCGGACTCGCGCGATCAGTCCACAAGAATTCGGACAAAAAATTCGAGAATGTTCCACTTCGTACAATAATAGCATCAAGTGGACCGAGCCTTGTTGAACTCCGATTAGCTTCATAACGTTGGCTCGCTTTGCAAAGTTGTTGTTCGATTTCTGCATTGACGGTATTCTTGAGAACTTGAAGTTGTTGTGCATCAATCTTGTGTCCCTGATCCTCAGTCAATTCCAGAAAGATGACATATTTAGCCGGAAATACATCTAATTTTGGATACGACGTAAATTCACAAAAGTCAATCAGTATTCCTTGTTCTCTCCATTGACGAATAGTTTGTTGAATAGCATTCATCACATGTTGTTCGTTTGTTTTCTCGCCATATATATCCAAAAGATTTCCAACACGATATACGAGTGAAATGAGAGGAATTTTTGGAATCTCAATTGGTTCTTCTGGTAATGGAACTAAGTCATCACTTCGACAAAGAAACCTCGTGCAATTGAGGACATCTCCCATTCGGTATCGAATCAATCTGGCGTTGGTCGTACAAACCACTTCATATCGATGTCCTGGTTCGATCTCTGACATGAGAAGAGTTTTTGGTTGAGCCTGTACAAGAATTAGCATAGTAAAAGCAGAATAAAAAAGTATAGTCAAAGACGGTGATATAGCTTAGATTTAGAAGATACCATGAGATTTCTGTAGGGTGTGGGTGTGAATGTTGGTGAAGGCAAAGTTATGTGGTTCGATGTGGGTTCGGATCCTGGGTAGCCGATTAGTTCGATTCAATGTTTGTTTGTGTGTGAGTGTGGTCTGAGTTTGTCTGGTGTCGATGCGTCTTGCGTAATGTGTTGCTATGAGTTTAAATAAGAACAAACTCATTCACACTGACACCGAGACTGATCACAATGTTATTAATCTAACCTTCTCCAGTGAGCTCCGAGGATTCTATGAATTCTGTAAAATTCCATTACTGCCGTGAGTTCCGTAAGTTTTTAAGGTTTTATGAGTCCCTAGGGTTCCGTTAGTTGTTTAGTTCTAGTAAATTACATGCGAAGTATAAACTTCAAGAGTTTCAGGAGTTTAAAATTTACGGCATCTAATCACGTCTAATCCTATGCAAAATGGCAGCTGCTAAAACACTTTTAGTGACGCCAGAAATCAATCAATATACTATGATTCAGTAAAGCCTGCACTTGAAAGAACGTCATTAAGTACTTTAGGAAACAAAATCGGTACCTCGACTTTCCTTTAGATAACTCTTCATGAAAAGTTTCCATTTAATTTAAATACAATGAATATTCTTGCTCAACTCAATGCGCTCTATTCTGAAGAAAACGGAAAGTGAAAGCTTTATTTACAATTCGAATTTCAAGCGCCTTACTTGATGGATATCTTCTTCTTTGATGAACTCAAAGAATGCATTTGTTGGTAATAGAACGTACTCATCAGTATGAATACTTGCAATGCTTCCAAAAAATCCTTCACTTGCACCATAGGCGAGCAGATTAATGAGAGGTAGCTGTTCTCCACAATAGAATTGTATATCGGCTTTGTACATATTAAAAGTGCCTCCTATGGCCGTCGAAGCATAACGCAGAGTTGGCCATAGACGATGGATAAGACCAGGAACATTCTTTTTCAAACACTCAGTTTGAATATGTTGAGCTCGTTCCAATCGATATGTCTCTCCTCCATGCTCGACAATTACTTCGTTCAATGTTTGATTCAAAGTCGATACGAAGTCCGAATCAGAAATATTCTTTCGAACCAGTGAACTATGATTAAAATTGGCAGTTGAAATACAAAGACTGATTTCTTCAAAATAATTTTCAATGACCTTGACAGTGTGGATGAATCCTGAAGCAAAAACGACTACGTATGAGTGAATATTCACAAGCGCAAGTGCAAAAACAAGTTGAACGAATACACTTGTCACGAAATCAGTAATTCCTTCAACAATATCCAGTCCTAGAATATTATCCATAGATACCAATGTTTGTGTTCGAGGAAAGGATGCAATAGCCGACAAATATTGACTAAGAGGACCGATCGGTGTGCCGTCTTTTGATCTTGGAAACATGTTAGACTTCTTTCCACTTTGCAAAAGGAATGATCGTTGTTCAGGAGACCAAAATGATGAAGAAGGAAATGATCTCCGTATAATACAAAGTCCCAATTGTGCCGTTTCGTCAAGTTTTGCCATTGTCGTCGAGGTTGTAGGAAGCATTTTAGCCTTTCCCGTCGTTCCAGAACTTGTAGAAAAATAAACTATGTTTTCAGACGATAGCAAGTTTTTCTCTCCATCGAGAACCATTCGATCAATATAATCACGATAGTCTTCATAACTTGTCAATGGAACTTTCTCTCGAAACTCATCGATCGATGTATACCCATCTTCTCTCGAAGCAGCACTGTGTGTCGATAAGCATGAAATTGATCGATCCATAAAGAATGCACATGAGTGATTCTTCTGAAGAATTTCTTTCAATAGTTCATTGTTAATAGTTTGAATATTGCAAAGCGAGCTCTGATAATACGACACAAATCGATCCGTGTCCAATTCTCGCGCGTTTGAACCCATTAGTTTTTGAAGTTAAATGAGTGACTCTAAAAATACTCCTGAATAATGTATAGAGAACAACTGTTTTACGTAATTCTTAAATTATACTTTATACCCTCCAGGTTATCATGTCATAACTGTTGTAATAAATAGAAAGACGAAAAAAAAGATTAGGAAAAGACAAAAAAAAAGAAATTTATGTCAACATACGAGTTATTTTATCTTCAATATAGTGAAGAGAACAAACGAACAACGTAGTAACATTTTCGCTGATCCTTCAATCTCTCGAGCGCCTCCTATCAACTAAAGGATCGAGATACAACTTGCAGACAAAATTCGACTGAAGCAACGAAAAATGGATTTTCGAAGCAAATGGTGCTAATGTTCAGGCTATCGAAAAAGAACTAGCATCTATTTCAAGAAATGTAAAGTTGGGCTTTGTTATACTGAAACTAATCATTTTCAATTATATCATTCCATTAGAAGAATAGATCTTCCAAATTCTATTTTCACACTAGAATAAATGATGGTTTACGAACTCAATGTAATCTTCGTATGCTTACGACAGTAGTACCATTATATCTATTTTGGGTGTGGATAGGTGTGAATTAGAATAAAGGTGAGAGAGATACCCACATCCTCATATTCATCCAAATTCACACCCACACCCACACATCCTTTTTCATGCTTGAAACTTGAAGAGTGATTTTTATGAAAAATGAACTCTTGATAACTTGGATGAAAAATTAAAATCGCCTACCGTTCACGTTGCATATCAAAATAAATGCTAGACAAAGAGAAAAGTTGAGAATTTTTTCAAGTTTTTTTTCGTTTCTTAAACTATACATGTTAAATTTCTTCCCTATGGTGAAGTCGGTTTTCAAGCTGGAGTAGTGTAAGACGCAATTCTTCACTTAAAATAAAAATCACAAAATATAGAAGAATATGACATAGTTATCAACGATTCAAATACTAGTTGTTCATATAGTAAACGATAGTTCCGATCATATTCATCTATTAGTGAGACGCTCTATTAGACTCCAGTGAAACGATGATATTTCTCTGTAAAAAAAGGTATCATAATGAACCATCTATGGTTTTGTTAGTCCGTTACTAAACCGTCGAAGGTTCTAGATAATTTAAAAAACCATGTCGAATAATAAATGGTTCCATATGCGCAAAAGAGTTCTGTCTCGGACCATTTGTTTTAGTGCTGAACTACTTTTACAGAGATGGTTCTGTCGTAAACCACTTGAACTAAAGTGGATCATTTTTTGAACGAGACTTGGTAATAACAGGGGTTAACAGTTACTTAGACGCTTAAATAAGCATTAGATTTTTTCTGTTCATGATTCTATTGCAAATCTTTCAATAAAGAAAAGTTATTTTGTCAAAATAGCGGTTTTTCATAAAACTTGACTGACGGACTTATTGATTCTTCGCATACTAAAAATACAGTATTGAAAAAAATAATCAATAGTGAAGCACCAATGATATCAACTGAAGCTGAAAAAATTAGACTTTCAATATCACAAAAACAGAGAGAACTGTCATTGCGTTCAGCGACTAAAGGAAGTCAATGGAATGCTTTTTTCCTAGTTGAAATAGGAGAATGCTCATATCGACAAGTTGTCTTTGCTTATTATTTTTGATATTCTTATCAAGTCTTACTGTATATGAGAAACTTCAATTCAGTGAATTTTTTTTTTGAAAATTTGATCTATGTTCAGTACTTTCACAAGAGAGTGTTATTCACATTGTGATAGACTTATGTATTATACATCGTGATGTGAGTGTCTACTTCAAAACCTTTTAATTATCTTATGTTACTGACAAAAATGAAGAATGGAAAACAATATACGACAAGTTCCATGTATTCATTCAACATGAAGTACTGAGGGATGAATGTGTTTATAATGTTAACTAATAATGTGAATCAAACTGCGAATAAAATTTCAAACAAAAAGTATCTGAGTCTGGATCGATTCTATACTAAGTTTTATCTTTTTAAATGAATGAACTTTTGTTCCTTTAGGTTTATTTGAATCATGAATTAAAATGTAATCTTGATCTAATAAATTAAATCAATATTTTTATGTGCTGAGGTATATCTCAATAATCAATCCAATAATCAATTGTGACTTATAAAATAAATTATTTTTCTTCATATAGGTGCATGCCAATAACCAGTTCAATGATAAGTTTAATGTTATACAAGCAAATTACTGTTTTTATTTGTTTAGATATATGTTACTCATCAATTCAATGGCAAGTATTAACTTATAAGATGAATGAACTGTTTTCCTTATTTAGGTATATGTGAATAATCAATTCATTAGTAAGTTCAATCATACGATATAAATTAATGCTTTTTATTTAGGATCTTCTCAACATCTAACAACAGCGATGGGATTTTCGTGTATATAGAGGAGAAAGTGCTTGCTTTTACTCTATTCACAGTAAATCTAGCCATCTATGCAATCTATAGAATTTAGTGTTTAAAGATAAAGTTCAGGGGTTAGATATAGATTTAAGGGGTTAAGGATAAGGTTAAGGGGTTAGATATAGGATCAAGGGATTAAGGATAGAAATAAGGGTTAAATATAGAATTGAGGGATTAGATATAAGATTAAGGGGTTAGATATAGGATTAAGAAGTTAAGGATAGAAATAAGGAATTAGATATAGAATTAGGGGGGTTGAGGATAGGAATAAGGGATCAGACATAGAATTAATCAGTAGTAGTAGACCAAGTGTGTTGAATGGACTGCTTTTAACTGGGTAGAACCATTTTTGGAAAGAGAAAAAAAGAAGTTTCAGATAGAACCATATTTTGCTAGAACTATAAAAGATTCAGAAAATGGTGCCCAAATCTAGAACCTTAAAAAGTTCTGTATGACACCTTTTGTTTTTACAGAGTAGTCAAGCAAAACAAGATCGCCTCAGCATTACCATGCGGATGAAAGGTCTTGAATTTGTGATTTTCAAGAGCTGTGGTAATGATGAGTCAAGCGTGAAAGTTCGAGTTCAATTGATTAACGTATGTGGGAGATATCTTAACTAGAAAAATCAAATTGTAGCAAAAAGATGCAAAATTTACAAGGCATTTTTGGCGCCTTTTGAAAACTAAAAATTTGGACCGGTAAGAGTGGGTGTGGGTGTGGGTGTTGGGTGTGTGGGTGTAGGTGTGGGTGTGGGGGTGGGGGTGTGGGTGTGGGTGTCGATGTTTATCTCCATCCATACCTACCCACAGACCCACACCCGCACACCCACACCCTCACACCCACACCCTCGCACCCACACCCACACCCTCACACCCACACCCACACCCACTCCCACACCCTCACATCCACACCCACACCCTCACATCCACACCCACACCCACACCC
>CAJNOL010005350.1:0-11888 GCA_905250125.1 Rotaria sordida | reverse complement strand
AAGATGAAATATTTTTTCAGAATCAGACAGGACTGTCTTAGTAATGTAAATGTATATAAAACAATACTCACGTTGGTGCTGTTGATTAAAATCTAAAAGAAAGAAAATCTTTTTTAGTTTATTATCAACTATAGTATTTCTGAACATAAAAAAGGAAAAGTAATTTTCGTGTGATGTTTATGATTACATGGCGCTTCTTGTTCTAAGAATTCATTTAAACAAAAGAATAAATCAGCACGAACAAAAAGAACCAAATGTTATTGTTCATCTTTATATTCTCTAAATCTTGACCACAGCTTTATTCTTTGTTGGTATGTCTATATACTCGAAACAAAGAATCAATGTCAGCCAATTCTGTTATATAGTTGGCTCAGAACGAACGAACAAACGACTGAATGAAGAAATGAAAAACAAAGATGGTGCTGGTGGTTGTATTATAGTATAAGTTATACAACATCTTATGGTGATTTGATATAAAATTTATTATTTGATTTGAAAATATTAACGGAGATAATATGGAAAACAATATCAGTTTTCTCATGTTTTTTAAGAATAACTTAAAATAATTCGACTGTATTAAAATTATTAAAAAGGAATGTTTGATTGAATTTCAATCATACAAGATAATCTTCTTTCAAAACAAATTCGAAAACAAGGTTGAAGAATTTCACATACACTATTATTTGTCGTTTGCGATCCAATTGGACTTAATAATAATGAATGAAGAACCTACTTTAAATAATTTAAATAAGCTCTTCTCGAGTAAAATCATTTTTACTTGTAAAATTCTCATTAAAACAACTTCATCATTATTTGAAATTGTTCCAACAAAACGTGTATGTGTTACACCATTTACAATTTTATCAATAGCTGATGCTGCTCATTCATTTAAACTATCAATTAAACCATAAGAAAGAAATTTATTCACAGCATTTAATGCTAAACAAGTTATTGAAACGTAGGATATCTTGGAGCTGGATTCGAGTATTCCGTAACTGGATTCCCCTGTAGGTTATACCAAACTATAAAAAGGCTATACCAAGATAGATCTCGACGAGTTCTATCGATTCCACTATTTACTTTTTTCCCAAAACCCCTCCTTCATGGATAAAACCCAAAATACTGACAAAAACTAAGCAAAACAACAAGTATTTTCCGTAAAGCGCACCGCGATTCGCCTATAGGTTATACCAAAAACTGAAAATGGTGTACTAATATAGAACTCGTCGAGCTCTCTCGCATAAACACCTTTTCGGCTCGATTTGACCTTTTGATCCCCTCCAAAAGGGCAAAATTCTGGTCTGAATCCGGATTTTTCTAGTATTATGCACCTGGATTCGCCTACAGGTTATACTAAAAACTGAAAATGGTATACCAAGATAGAACTCGTCGAGCTCTATCGAATGGACACCTTTCCAGCTCAATTTAACATTTGGATCCCCTCCAAAAGGGCAAATCCAGATCTCAATACTACAATCATTCAAATTATGTTGCTTTTTCATTCTGTCTTTCTGAAAACGATGCAAAAGAAAACGTAACAAATTTTATTTTTCTTCAAATAAAAGTGCAAATCAATTATTAGTTTAGTTTTGGTCATGCTTGATATGTTAACTTAGGCTTTTTCTTATTGTGCGCATTTCTTAATTTTAAAATGCTCGCAAGGGTGTGGATGTGGGTATGGGTGTCTTCTGTCACGTTCATATCCACGCCACACCCACACCCTCAAGCTAAAATGATGCAGATTTCTGAGCTCTGCAATTGTGACATAAGAGTGGCTACAGAAAATTTTACACGTGGTTTGTGGCTTCATGTGGATATTTAGGTTTGCAGTACGGCACGTAATAGAACGGTTTGCGCTTTTTCAGTGACGCATGATGCTGGATGTGATGCATCGTCCAATTCGATTGTTATGGAATTTTCTGGAAGTTCTGCAAGTTGCAAAAGACTATACTGAAGGGGCAGTCGGTCTTCTATTGACTTCTTGAATCAAAATTTTCACGCTTTTCGGAAAAAGTATAGTGTCTCCATCACTTACAGAGGCACACAGACATCAATTAGTTGGAAGACTGGCAAAAATCGAGCAAAGACAGCGAGCTGGCGTAAGTAGCTAAAGGTCGGGATATAGCTAACGGTGAAGCTGAGATTGATGACAAGACAGATAAGCAGGGCACTCCTATATCCACCAACCTCGGAATTTATGGCAATTTTCAGGAGTTGTTAGTAGTCATCGAGGTTCATCAAGAATCAATTCGAGTCACCCGGAGTCATTGGGCGTCCATGGAAGACATTCAGGTGTGAATTGAAGTTATTGAAAGTAGTGCCGAAAAAGTGGATTTCTAACTGAGAGGACTTCCACTGACTCATGTTCATTCGCCTGTTCACCCGGGCTGTGTAAGTTAGTGGAATCCTGCTTTTTCTGTCTTGAGAATCGATGGAAGTCAGCAGGAATCGTCGAGTGCACAAAAGTCATACACTCAGCAATCTCCTTTCCAGCTTGGGTTGAGATTTTGTGTGAGTACGACGCTATGGTTCGAGATGAGAGTGCGAGTGTGATGTTGGGGTTACGTTGATGTTCTGATTGTCCAAAAAAATCGCATTATTCGAATCGAACAAGTCATTCGATAACCCGTTTCTCCGATGATACGATATTTTCAAGCTTATTGGGTGCAGGTGAAGTAGCGGAGTCTTCGAATTGGCCCGCATCTCATAATAGTATTTCATTTTCGCACTTCAGACCTACTTTTGATTCTATCAGACATATGTCGACACAGCAACTAGTGTCATACTTCCGCCAAAATGGGTTAAGCAGTTCGTAGTGGATCACACAGCCATCTAAATGTACATACAGAGAAAATGCAAACCGCACCCAAACATTTCCTACGCATTCTTATGCCACAATTCCACAGCTCAAAGCGTTGCATCGTTCTAGTTTGACTCCAAACTGCATCGAAATATCTATATTCAGCACTAAGGCCCGACGGGACTTAAAATAATGGAAAGCTAATGGCTTTCGGCTGGTTTTTGTCCAATACGACTCTGATATTCACTTTTTTTACTAGGCATTCCTAAGCTAGAATTATAGAGCTAAAAAAATTGTATCGTTTTAGCTT
This sequence comes from Rotaria sordida, assembly GCA_905250125.1. Taxonomy (NCBI): domain Eukaryota; kingdom Metazoa; phylum Rotifera; class Eurotatoria; order Philodinida; family Philodinidae; genus Rotaria; species Rotaria sordida. The sequence continues at coordinate 8,778 of CAJNOL010005350.1, read as the reverse complement.
GACTTGAAAATGGACGCAACTGTCTACATTCAGCACAGAGGCCAGAAACATGCTAAAATGGTGAAAAATCAGAGTTTTCGGCCAGTTTTTGATCGATATGACTTTGATACCCACTTTTTTCACTAGACATTCCTAAGCTAGAACTGGAAAGCTCAAAAAGTTGTATCGTTTTAGTTTGACTCGAAAATGGATCCAAATGCCTACATTTGTCACAGACGGCAGAAACGAGCGAAAATGGCTAAAAATCTGTATAGTGAACAGGGAAGGAACTCTAACCCTGTGTTTTGGCTGATTTAGCCAGATAGACTGAATTCAAACGTTTTTTGAGTTTAGGAGGTATAGAGTGACGATTTGAAATAGGAAAGGAGCGCTTTCATGAGGGGGCTGATTTCTGTGCTGAACGCCCCCCCCCGTCCTTTGTTAATCTGTGACGACGTTCAAATATTTGTCCCCAGACAAAGTTGCGATTGCAGAGCACGTAGTAACCATGATCTCGGACGGTAACGAAAGATGAAAATGAGCTCTAGCGATTGTTCTTAATCCTGAGTATTCGACGTCTGTAGAAATTTGTTTTTATACGCCGACGGCGCCTGACCGAGACTAATTTAATAGCATCTGCGAAGCTTTGATCAAAAAACTGAAATTATGTCAACACAATAATAGCTCGGGAAACTTTTAATATGGGGAGAGGGATGTTCTCTTTCGGAGAGTGATGTATTCATGAATAAAAAAAAATTTTCTGAATCAATATGAATATATAAAAATGCTATTCAGAACTTCTAATAAACAAAAAAAAACAATAAAAGTAAGCAGACGAAATAAGATTTGCTATCAAGATTATCTCAAAATGACTTTCATTGAGAAACAATATACATCAGCCTTGCGTTGCTCTGATCAGGAGAATATCCATTTCTTTTGGTACATATATAAAAATGTATTGACATCACGATTTATTCGGGATTTTCATTCTTAATTTTATCGAGCCTGAGTAATGACATTGCTCTTAGCTAGTTTGATCCAAGTTAACATTGATACTCTGAGATACTAACTCAAATCGCTGCTGCTTGATAACAATCTAAATATAATGAGACAAGCGTCTTCGTTGATAATAGTTACAATAGAGATGTGCGGGATTAACTTTGGCTCTGATGCCGGTGCTTCCGATTGGAACTACGAAAAACAAGTTATTCGAACCAAAAGTATAGATTATAATTGAATGTTGTGTCACTTTAACCGAATTATCTTATAAACCATACAAATCTAAACATAATTCAGGAGAGATGATAAAAAAGTGCTAGTCTTCGCCTAAATAAATCAAAGAATGAACATTCAAGAAGTTTTGTTTAGATATGATACAAATAAATTCTGGAATAGTTTTCTCTAGAACGAGACCCGAAAAATTAAATTTATCGGAATATCTTAAAATGAAGTTATCAAGACTAAATCGGGGCTAGAACTAAAAAGAAAAACTTGGTTCTGTATATCTCTACATAAGAGCTATAGTGGTTATTACAATAATTGGAAGATAGAATTGATTTCAGAAAGGAAATTAAAACAAAAATATTGTTACACATTTCAATTTTTGTTTTCACTTTTCTCCACCGTGGATATCAATATTTTTTGCTCATAAAATTTTTCAACGTTTGTCCTCAGATTAATATTTTTCAATAAATAACATGCATCAGAATAGTAATCAAATAAACAATAGTTTTATTTTCATTTGTATCTATTGACAATTTGCAGCTATGCTTAAAGTCTCATAGCTCCCGTTTGTCTTGTAATTGAATATGTATTTTATCGATAACTTGATATAATCTAAATAAAATTACGAAACTAACAGAATGATTACACAAATCGACTTTGCGCCTAACAGGAGAGATTGATAGTTATATTAATACAATTAGTCAATAAAATTATTGCCAGACAAAACAATCATTCTCTGTAAGCCATGACTTAAAATGATAAATACATGTAACCAACTTGTTAGCGCTATTTTGTTCTTCGACAATGTATCCATATCCTCGAAATCGCTGAAAAATTGACAATTAATCATGATATATCGAAACGATAATGGCCAGTTGAAACGCCATAAATCAACGATATTTGTGATAAATTGTGGCTTCATAATCGATGATTATTCTTCATTATATCGATAATGGAAGTAATTTTGTTCATGTAACTCAGCTTACGACTCTTATACTGAAAAGTTTCTCTTACTAATTTATGATGATGAATATTTTTATTCAAAAATTGACTGCTTACTTTATTCTACATGAATAAAATATACAATAAAAATTTTAAAGAACCGATGGAACATGCAATTCCACCTAGTTAAATGAAAACATAATCGAAAAAGGAAAAAACTAAGAAAAAAACACGTTCATATATTTTAATTCATGTTTCGAATCAGTTTTTTCTCCGAAATCGCTTCAGGCATCTACGTTTTTTTATTAATAATTTAATTATCTAAAAACAGAGAAAGGAATAGAGATCATTATTAAAAAGTATGACAATAGATGAAGTCATATTAAAGAAGAAAGACAAGCTTTTCAGCTTTTAATTTATGTAGAATTAAAGGATTCATCTAAAACTGCATCTAAAAATAGAAAAATTCTAAGTGAAAATTATTTGATCCCAAAACATGTCTGAAGTTATCTATATTATTAAAAATATCTTTTCATGCAAATGAATGTGAGTGTGCAGTTTAGTTCAATTGTCTTCTAAAATTGTCCAATCTTATTAATATCATAGTAATGACATTCATGTCAAAGCGAAATTTTTCTTTTCATTTCATACTCCAATGATAAAATTTAAAAAATATATAGATTTTATATCTGACTCTCAATCTTACAGACTTGCAATATTTTTCAAATTAATTGGCGATATGGAATCAGTTACTGAAATCAGTAATTAAATTCGATTTATCGTCCGATTCTTGAAAAATCGTTCCTTGTACCTTAATCACGATAAAATCTGATTTAATCACTGAGTTTTTATGAAGCACGCGTCATCATGATTTCACGCTGAGTTTTTTTTGGAAATCACCAAAATCGTCACGATTTTCGCGACATGGGTAGTATAACATAAAAGTTGCCCTGTCAGTGATAGGTACTTTAATAATTAATATTTGCAATCCTTTCATATCCGACTAGTTCTTAATCGATTGTGACGAATACACTAATAGAAAAGAATTAGATAAAAAAAATTAAAGAAGTGCGAAGCAACAAACAAAACTTTTCGGAAATGATGTTTTCATTCAATTTACGCAAGCAATAACGCACATTGTGTCTAACTAGGAGAACCAATCCAACAACCGGATTCAATCAAATTCCTATCTTGTCTTATCAGATCCCATTAGAAATTCCCAAGGTCGGGTTGAAAAAAGTAGGAATATTATTTGAAACCGAATTATAGAGTGCTAGCTGGGTGCCTAGTGTTGGAAACCTTGTCAAATCATGTGACCGACACTGTTTCGATTTTCCTATCTGGATTGCATCATCAGGATCTGAGGGTGTGGATGTGAATGTCAATGAAAAGAAGGGTCACTTTCACACCCAAATTTAAGTTCAACAAAGCGTACCCGTTCGCAGCATACATATTGTACCAAATACTAACTATCAATATTACTAATCATCGTTTTTTTTCTTGATCTCATATCAATCGTATTTTGGTACGAGTAAGTAATGTCATTTTCTTGATAATCACACATTTTTTCGAACGCATCGGAGAGCAGCTCATTCTCTACAAGGTATCAATCCTCTTCCTTGTTGTACATGATGTTGACTAGTTATTAACTAAAAGATCGAATATCGTTTCTCATTAAAAAAAGCCCTTTTCATGGAATACGATGAAATCAATGATATTAGGATTCCGAATATTTGTAACATGGTATATTCTCATTTTGCTTTACAATCAAGAATCTATTGAAATATTATTCTCAATCCTAATCAATAGTTGTTATTCGTTGAAATAATAAAAAAATGAGACAATCGTGATAAAAATAAAGAAAGTAATCTCTTTTTACTACTAACAAGTCCTGAATTATATTTCGCTTTATCTCAACAAAGTTTCATGTTTATTAAGAAAAATACTACACATAATTCTGACAAGGATAATGTCATTTAAACAATTTCGAGAATAAAGATCTTTTTCTGTTTCGCTGATCTGATATTGTTTTTTTTTTAACGGGAGGTTTGATTTCAATATGTTCAATACCAGATTTACTTATTGATAAACCACGTTCATTTTCGACTCGTCTTATAAAATTATTCATTGTTTCACCTCCCGATTGTATTTGAAATGGTAAAGAATTCGGTTGATTTTTCATTGTAACGGAGGCACCACCAGGCAAAAAATTAGTATTTTTTTGTTGTTGAGTATATTGATCATCATTATCATCATCACTATCATCATTATTATCATTACTATTAGAGATCATTTTGAAATGATGAGGAGCAACTTTACTTATCGATAGGCCACGATCATTTTCAACTCGTCTCATAAAATTATTTAAATTCTCACCACCAGATCGAATACGAAGTGGTACTGAATTCGGCTGATTGATCATTCGAATATTAGTATTATTCGGTATAAAAATCGAATTGTCCTTCTTTGAAATTAATGGATCAATTTGAGCTTTAGTACAAATTTCTTGCCAAATAGTAAGACGTGACTTATGGATTACATCTGGATAGACAACGCGATGAATACCTGATTTAAAACGATTTTTGGTCAGAATACTTGCTGCTTCACCTAACCATATAACGCCAATAGAATGTTGATCAAGTTCAGAATTGTTCGGTCCATCAATCCATTTATCTTGTAATTGATCATGCAATTGAAGACCTTCACATGTCGATAGAATACTTAATGAAAAAAGACCTGGATCGAAATGTGGAACACAATTAACTTCATCTGTATTTAGACCAACTTTAGGCTGTTTTTTAGGTGCAGGTTTTTTATTAAAATAATTTACAATATCAAGCATACCAAACGGAGATAATTCTACCATGTTATCATTCGGATTTTGTGTAAATACGGGCATCTTGAACATGACATTTTTTAAAACATTGGTCAAATTATAAATTGATATTGCTAGATATTGTAACGCTTGTTCTACGTCATTCGATAAACGATGATGGAAATTCTTAAGACCATTTTGATCAATTAAAACTTTAATACCTTCTTTGTGACCGACATGTGAATAGCCAAAGGCATTGAATGATTCATATTGGGATTTTTCATATTGACTTCGAGCAAAAAACGCTGAGAGAATTGTTTGTATTTCGTTGAGTTTATTTGTTAGTTCACCATGTTTGTTAGGTAATCGAATAAAACACCAACCATGAGACTCAAATTCATTTTGCAAATGATTTATTTCACTTGAATCACCAAGCAAGAGTTTGTCGAAATTGACAAGCGTATGGTTGTTAAAACTCTGTTTAGATGACATGAAAAGGATCAAAGAAGAAAAAATGACGACACAACATCTTACTCCCTCTCTATAAGAATCTGAGTCATGACTCACTAATGGGTTATTGCTCAATCAAAAGAAAAAGTTAACCATAATAGTCTTTTATTGATCGCTACGAAATTTCTTTCGATAATATATGAATCATTTTTACTATCGCATCACAAGCATTCAGTTGACTTACATCAATTGAGGGTTGATTAGCTTTTTTTAGTCAGAATAAACTTACCAATTCTTCTTACGCAAATAACGAGGAATACTATGAATCCGTTAAGTGACATATTGTAAGAATTATATGGGAACCATTCAGATCGATGATTCCAGTCCCTAAATACGGCAGGAACGCGAAGAAAACGACCAGTGTTCTAGTTAATTCCAGTCTGTTCCAGCTTTATTCCTGCTGGAAACATTTGGAAAAGTACATGAAAAATACAAGCAGTATTCTCACTGGATAATCATTCTACCGGAACCGACCTCTTCCATACCTTTCCCGCCACCTGAATAACAAGGAAACTATACCGCATCCAGACGGAAACAAGAGGAGCCTACCGAGAAAAACAGGAAAATTTATCCTATTCATGTAGCATCACACCAGAATCGGAACGTATGTTCGTAGAGACATACCATAAATAATTGTATTCGGAAGAGGCCTTAAAAGGTTTTTTCGATTAAACTATCCATCGAAGACTCAAAAATGGCTTTTAAATATGGTATTTGTCCAACAAAAAATCTTAAAGATTTTTCCTATTGAATCAACCATTTGAGTCTTAAAAATATCTCGCAAATAAGATATCTGTCGAACCAAGATTTTCAAAGTTCTTTTTAGGTTACAATAGATTTTTGGCGATGAAAATTGTCTAGTTTGAAGTTACAGATCGAGGGAGAGAGAACGTTGGAAGATCGTTGCTTTATTAAAACTTTGTGTTATCTTTCATTATTTACTAGTGGCCAATATGTTTGGTAAAAAAGTGCGTTCAAAGCTCTTTTTATAAGGAATCTAAAACTGTGATAGAAATGATGGCTTGCATACCCATGATAGAGAAGGAACGGTATCAAAAGTTTTTTTTTCTTATGAATGCATGGTCAGGAATGAAAAAATGATTTAGAATATTACTGACAAACGTAGAAGTTTTTTAAATTCATCTCGATATTTGTGTTTGGTTGTGATATATAAAGTCATCTTTTGTGAAGGTCATTGAAGGAAAGGATTGTGCATTCCTTTTTTGTGATAAGGTAGCGTATTTGTTACTGTTTGTAGTTAACGGAATTTACGGGAAAAACAGGACTCTCTTAATTACACTGTTATTCAAAAGTCTAGCTGGTTTGGTTGTCTGTTTTGAAACAGTTTGAGAAATCTCTGAAAGATCTTTTTTTTGTGAAGTGGATTTATCGGAGATGTAAATTTTTGCGTATCGCTTACCTATGCAAGTGTGCGAAGTACCTATAGATGTGCCTGTAACTATTTAGACAATTATCGAGAGGTTTGATGTTTGATTACATTCGTCAAACTTTGATTGACAGTCGGATGGATTTTAATTGATTTTCAATGCATGTTACTTCTACCTGCATTGCGTCTAGAATCAACTGTAGTATGTCGTGGACGCATGTGTATAATTATAGTGAAGGCTGCCGGTTCGTGCATAGTTCGTCTCGTCGACGACTTGAAAACTGATAGTTGGTTTCATACTTTTCATGGCACAGTGACGTTTGGTGTCCTTGTGTTTGGATATTTAAAACTGAACTTTCTTCAGAATAAGGTATCCTACATAGATTGCGGTTCATACCTTTTTAACACAGACATGCACAAAGTGTATATACGTGCTTACAGATGTCCTAATGTTTGCATATTATCGATTTTGAAGGCCTCTTGATGTAAATGATGTGACATGTGTACTGTTATGAATATCTCATACATTTGTCAAAGTTCTTACTTCGAATCCCTCTAAACACGCCTGCCTCCGAAATAAATTCAATTAAGCCACGATAAATATATATGTAAAGAAATGGAGCGGTAAGCATCTGCATGTGAATAATGTAATCACTCTTTGATACAATGACTCATTCAGAAAAAGTGAGTTATCGAATGATTCTGAACGATTTGTAATCCAGTTTCGATCCATCATAATCTTTTCTTTTTGTTTATTTTTCCTCGTAGTTTCTACGAGGGGGAAACACAAGGAAACTCTCAGAAAATGCTATATACTTTCGATAAGAATTGTCAGTTTATTAAGTGGAACCTAATGTCATCATGACGTGAAGAAGAGCAGGTTACGCGAACTACATTCTATCGTCGTATCCGGGTGCTAGATTCGAGTTTCGCAATCGAATCCTAAACGACGAGATATGGACCGTACCTTGTTATTGTGGTAAAACATTGAAGCCGTATTCTGGAACCATGCCGAAATCCAACGGAAGAATGTTATCTCTCTAGTATTTTTATTTATTCGTTTGGAATAAAAATAAATTTGATTTAACACTACTCATAACACGAGATCATCAGGATGTGAAGCGAAGAAGGCAATGGCTCAGAAGATCAATCAGAAGGTTTTTGTTAATGTTGACCGAATTCAACAATTTTTCAAGATTGGACAGTCGTCTTCTTATTCCCCGCTAGCCGGGGTCGAATAGAATGACGCTGTGAACGGTCGTAAACGATATAAAACGGGAAAAATATTAGGACAGACGATGACTGTTTGCTAGCGACAAAACGGACTGACAGATTATGACAAAATACGCTGAAAATTGATATAATAATATCCTATTTTATAGTCGCTTCCGTTCACTTAAGACGCTGTTTCCGATGATCGGAATGATCGCCTAGGGGAAAATATCACTGGTATCGATTTCTTTCCGATAGATACATTAGATTAGCAGAGAATATGTGTGATAATTTTATTGTTTAACATTTCGCTTTTCAAGCAATAGACTTAAACAATAATTCATCTATTTCACATTATAGACTGTGTGTGAGCGACATCTGTTTTATTTTGACTAAAATTTACGATATTAAACTTTGAATTGGATAAAATTTCTTACCATTGTTCATATCTGTAGCACATGCTTGTGTTCTGTTGTGTCTACCTTTTGTGAAGGTCATCATCACAAAAACATTAATCATTTCGTTCATTGAAATTTAGATTATTAAAAAATAAAAATAAAAAGCACATACAAATGCCTGCTCCAATGGACATGGAACCAGATAGACCTTCAATTAATAGTCAAGCTACAGATGGTTATAGTCCTGATTTTTTTGATGGTTTGTGTCAAAAAGAAAACAATTTTTTTAATCGAATTTACACTTTTTTTTT
>CAJNOL010005349.1:152-11892 GCA_905250125.1 Rotaria sordida | reverse complement strand
CTATGAAAGATGATGTCGAATAAAAATCATTTGGATATAACAATAACAATCTATTACAAAAATTTTTAAAATATTAAATAAAATAAAATAAAACTCACGGATATTGTTTGAATTATTGAAAAGTTATTGACGTTGTTTTATTCAGTGAACTTTTCGAATATCTTCTATAATAAATCGAATCATATATTATCTCTAAACATATCATAAAACTTAATTTTCTTAAATTTTTTCAATATTAAATTCTAATATCGAATCATTTCGAATTGATTTCATCACAATAGAAGCACTATTTGCTAATTCTATCTAGATGATTCATCTCCCGACATATTCTTGACTGTCGAATAAAGAAGAACTAATCAATCAAAAAACAAAAAAGATTCTTTTTTTTAAAATACTAAATTTCGTGTAATAAGTGTGTCGGTGATATGTAGTAGAATAGACAACATAGAAAACTATCAGTGGAATGATCAACAAATAATTAACAATAGAATCTCTACAATGAGAGATTTTCAATCAACTAGAGATTTATCCAATAATCATTTTTCTTAACTTGGTTTCGCTTCTCTTTACAGTCTTAATCAATCTTATTTAATAATTTATCTTTTTGATGATCTCCCTCTTATCTTGATAAAAACAAATTGAATTAACATATTTGGTACATATATTTTCCTTTGAATAATCTAGAGTATCAATTAAAAAAAACCTATTCAATTATAAAAGTATGATTATTTTTTGAAGAGTTTAGATGAATATTGATAAGATTTTCTAAAATATGTTTCAATTTGATTATATAAATAAATAAATTGAAAGTTAAATTGATAAAAGTATTTAAATCTATCTATTCTAGTAATAATATATAATATATATTATTATTTTAGAAATATAATTAATATATTTGGTTTTTTTAAAAATTCTATATTAAGTTATATTTAGGATGATCATCGATTAGATTTCGAAGAACTTTTTCAAAGATATGAAACTGATCCTAAAATAGTAAGAGAAATTTTTAAAAAAATCAATTATTTATATGAAATAATTCTATAAATGAATTTTCTAGGGTTTAACGGATAATAAAGTAAGAGAAATTCTTAATCGTGATGGTCCAAATGCATTAACTCCACCAAAAACAACACCTGAATGGATGAAATTTTGTAAACAAATGTTTGGTGGTTTTGCTTTTCTTCTTTGGATAGGTGCTATTCTTTGTTTTACTGCACATGGTATTACAGTGGCTACACATCATGGTGAAGCACCTAATGATAATGTTTGTTTTATTTAATTATTCATTAGTTTTATATTAAAAAAAGAAAAAAACGTTCGTTTAGTTATGGCTTGGTGTTGCTTTAACTGTTGTTGTTGTAATAACAGGATGTTTTTCTTATTATCAAGAAGCTAAAAGTTCAAGAATAATGGATTCATTTAAAAATCTGTAAGAGAAATTAAAATTTAAAAAAAAAAACCAAAAACTAAAGATTTGTTTATTTGTTCCAGTGTTCCACAAGTAAGTATTTTAATTTCAAAAAATATTCTATTTATATAATTAATATTAGCAAGCAATTGTTATTCGAAATGGAGAAAGTAAAAGTGTTAGATCAGAAGATTTAGTTGTTGGTGATATTGTTGATATTAAATTTGGTGATAGAGTACCTGGTTTGTTTTTACAATTTTCATTCAGTTTTTTTTTTTTAGTTTTTTTTTTTTTATTAAATAGCGGATATAAGAATATTAGAAGCTCATGGTTTTAAAGTTGATAATTCTTCATTAACTGGAGAATCAGAACCTCAAACTCGTACAAAAGAAATGACACATGAAAATCCATTAGAAACAAAAAATTTAGCTTTTTTAAGTACATTTGCTGTTGAAGGTTTGTTTTTTTTTGTAAATTTTTTTTTATTTGAAAAAAAAAGTTGATTTGTGAATAGGTACAGCTAAAGGTATTGTTATTCGTACAGGTGATCGTTCAGCTATGGGTAGAATAGCTAATTTGGCATCAGGTTTATCAACAATTGAAACTCCAATATCTAAAGAAATTACTCATTTTATTCATATAATAACTGGTGTTGCTGTTTTTCTTGGAATATCTTTTTTTATTATTGGAATTATTCTTGGATATGCATTAATTGATGCTGTTATCTTTTTAATTGGAATTATTGTTGCTAATGTACCTGAAGGACTTTTAGCTACTGTTACTGTAACATATTTATTCTTAAAAAAAAACGATTTTGTTTTTTTTTTTTGTTGTTATTATTAAAGGCATGTCTGGCATTAACAGCTAAACGTATGGCAAAAAAAAATTGTTTAATTAAAAATTTGGAAGCTGTAGAAACACTTGGATCAACATCAACTATTTGTTCGGATAAAACAGGTACATTAACACAAAATCGAATGACTGTTGCACATATGTGGTTTGATAGAAGAATTGTTGAAGCTGATACTAGTGAATATCAAGAAAGTAACGTTTTTTTTTTTACATTTTTTTTTTATTTTTTATTTTTTATTTTTTATTTTTTATATTAAGATGCAACATATGATAGAAATTCAACTGGTTGGTTAGCATTATCTCGTTGTGCAATGTTATGTAATCGAGCTGATTTTAAACAAGATCCAGAAAATTTATCAAGACCAGTATTACAACGTGAATGTACTGGAGATTCATCTGAATCAGCTTTACTTAAATGTGTTGAATTATCAGTAAATAAAAAAAAAAAAAAAAAAAAAAAAAAAATTTCGTAATAATTCTATTAAAAAATCCAAATTGTCTAGATAGGTAATGTAATAAAATATCGTGAATCAAATCGTAAAGTATGTGAAATTCCATTTAATCCAACAAATAAATATCAATTATCAATACATGAAATGCGTAGTAGAAATGATCCAAATAATATTCGTCTTTATTATTTATTAGTTATGAAAGGTGCACCAGAAACAATTCTTGAAAAATGTTCAACTATTTTTATTGATGGAAAAGATATACCAATAAATGATTGTAAGATTTTATTTTATTCTTTTGCTTTTTTTTAAATTTATTTATTTAAATAGTTTGGCGAAATGAATTTCAAAATGTAAATATAGAATTAGGAAGTTTAGGTGAACGGGTTTTAGGTTTTTGTGATTTACGGTTACCAACTCAAAAATATCCAAAAGATTATCAATTTGATGCAGAAAAAATGAATTTTCCACTTGAAAATCTTCGTTTTCTTGGTCTTATGTCAATGATTGATCCACCGCGAGCAGCTGTACCAGAAGCGTTTGTTTTATTTAATATTTAATATTAAAAAATCGAATAAATTTCGTTTTTTTTTAGTGTTGCTAAATGTCGTTCAGCTGGAATAAAAGTAATTATGATAACAGGTGATCATCCAACAACAGCTAAAGCAATAGCTCGAGCTGTTGGAATAATATCTGAAGATTCTGAAACAGTTGAAGATATATCAATTAGATTAAATATTCCTATTGAAAATGTTAATCAACGTGATGCTAATGCTTCTGTTGTTCATGGAGATGATTTAAAATATATGACATCAACAGAATTAGATTATCTTTTAAAAAATCATTCAGAAATTGTTTTTTCAAGAACATCACCACAACAAAAACTTATTATTGTTGAAGGTTAACACATTTATACAAATTTGAAAAGAAATTAGATTTTTTTTTTTTAATATTAATTAGGATGTCAAAGACAAGGTGCAATTGTTGCAGTCACTGGAGATGGAGTTAATGATTCACCTGCTTTGAAAAAAGCAGATATTGGAATAGCTATGGGTTTCATTTAATTAAATTTCTTTTTTTGTTTTCATTATAATTCTATTCTTTATTAAAGGTATTGCTGGTTCTGATGTGAGTAAACAAGCAGCTGATATGATATTATTAGATGATAATTTTGCTTCAATAGTAACAGGTGTTGAAGAAGGTCGTTTAATATTTGATAATTTAAAAAAATCAATTGCATATACATTAACATCAAATATTCCTGAAATAACTCCATTTTTAATTTATTTAACAACTGATACTCCATTAGCATTAGGAACAATAACAATATTATGTATTGATTTGGGTACAGATATGATTCCAGCTATATCATTAGCTTATGAAAAAGGTGAAACTGATATTATGAAAAGACGACCAAGAGATCCAATACATGATCGACTTGTTAATCAACGGTTAGTTTTAGTTTAAATATTTTATTTTTATTTTATTTATTTAAAATAGTCTTATATCAATGGCTTATGGACAAATTGGATTAATTCAAGCAGGTGCTGGATTTTTTTCATATCTTGTTATAATGGCAGAAAATGGATTTTTACCATCACGTCTATTGGGTCTTAGAAAATCATGGGAATCAATTGAAATAAATGATTTAGAAGATTCATATGGACAAGAATGGGTTGGAATATTTTCAATCTTTTTTTCTATATAAAATAATCTTATTCTATAGACATATGAACAACGAAAACAACTTGAATATACATGTCATACAGCTTTTTTTGTTACAATTGTTATTTGTCAATGGGCTGTATTAATTGTTTGTAAAACACGAAGAAATTCAATATTTCAACAAGGAATGAAGTTAGTTACATTTTTAAATAAAAATTCGATAATAATTATTCTTTTTATAGTAATTGGATGTTAAATTTTGGTTTAGTTTTTGAAACAGTTTTAGCTGCAATTATATCTTATACACCATACTTAGATACAGCTCTTAATACATATCCACTTAAGTATATTTAGAAAATAAGATTTTATATTTATTTTCAATAAAATATCATTTTATTTAGATTTCTCTGGTGGCTTGTTCCAATACCTTATTTTTTCTTAATTTTAGTTTATGATGAAGTTCGAAAATATATTATTCGAAAAGATCCAGGTGGTTGGGTTGAAAGAGAAACTTATTATTAAATTTCATTTATTTAGAAAAATTTAGTCAAAAACAAAATTCTTTTCTTTTTTTTTTTCATTTAGAAATATTTCAATTATTTACTTTCGAAGTTTTTTCAATAAAATTTCTTTTTCGATTATTATCTTTACCAAATCAATTATATTATTTAATCTATATCCTACTTCAATTATTATTTGTTAAACAAGTCAAAACAGATTTTGTTTTTTCCTTTTTTCGAACTTATTTATTTTATCATCGATCAATCTTAGGACAACAATCGAATAATTTTAATTCATAGTTATCATAAACACAAGTTAATTAGTTTTACTAATCAATAATGAAAGATCACAACGATGTCAAAGATAAATTATCTTATCGATTGACCTAAATGATAAATAAAAATAAATATTATATTCATAATTAGCATGTAAAATTCCATCTATCGATATATGTCATACCAAATAATTTTTCCCACCCAAAATTGACCTGTGGGAGATTAGAGGGAGAAATTTCTTTTAAACAAACCTATGAAGGAGTACAGGTCAATTTTAGCTAGAAAAATTTTTTCGGTAAAACATATATCGATAGATGCAATTTTTCATGCTGATTACGAATATCGTTTTTATTTTCATTTATCATTTAGGTCATACCAATGCAAACCGATAAAAATCTTCATTTTCTATTGAAAAATCACAAAAACCATGAAAAATCCGAATGTGTAAGCACCTTTATAAAATTCAGTCTGTCTACTCTTGATTCTGAAAGACAGGAGGAGATACACTCTTTTATTTTGACTGATCAAAATGACTATCTTTTACTCATATCACCTTTATAAAACTAGAGTTGTTAAAGATTATATTATATAAAAATAGATTATTTTATTCAGCTTGGATATTTTTTCTTTTTTATTCCCAAAAAGGTGTCATAGTGCTAAAAGTCGGTATTGACTAACTTTTCATAGGAAGGATATTAGAATCTTTAATTTAGGGTTAGTAGTTTTAGATATTGAAGTTTTGAATAAGCAAAAAAAAATCGAAAAAAAATTTTATCGAGTGCCTCGTCTATTCGATGCCCTCATCGACGCTCTCTTAATATTAACGAAAATATTTCTTTTTTTTTTTTCAATAGTTTATTCAATTGATTTTATCAGTAGAATATCATTTATACAATATCAATTAATAAGACAACTATTTACTCAAAGGATCACATTTAAACAGAAAAACTTTTTTAAGTTTCATTAGCAAAAAAACAAAAAAAAATCAATCTAACGAATATTTAAGGAGGAGCTCTTCACAAAATCGAATATTTCGAAAAAAACTCGAAGTCGACGTATTATCATAGGAAGATACATCGAAGTCTCCTCTTTCACAATATCAATGGATTATTGCAAAATCATTTGATTTTGATGGACTTATCGCCTAAAACTTGCCTCTTACTATAAGATTTCGAGAAATTTTCACGGTTTTTTAGGGTGCTTTCTCTTTGCATCAGTATTTCGTAAAGTTTTTTTAAAATTAATCACTAGAAGACTATTAACAATTAAGATAAAGATAACATATATATAGTCTGTCCTGAAGAGTGATATATAATTGAGGTGTGTTTGGCAAAAATCGATTTCTAAAACTTCTTTAGCCTTTTTATCAAAATTAGTTTCTTTCGATCATACTGTTTACGCAGACAACGTTTTTTTTTAATAAGGACTCAATAGAGAAGTGAGAATTTCTTTTTATTGTATAGA
Source organism: Rotaria sordida (assembly GCA_905250125.1). Classification (NCBI taxonomy): domain Eukaryota; kingdom Metazoa; phylum Rotifera; class Eurotatoria; order Philodinida; family Philodinidae; genus Rotaria; species Rotaria sordida. The sequence continues at coordinate 5,278 of CAJNOL010005349.1, read as the reverse complement.
GAACAGTTAGGGATAGATCCTCACAGAGATCGATTTTTGAATTTCTCTATTGGTGAAATAATAAACTTACATATTCCATTTTTATCAGCGATTTTTTCGAGAATTTTTCAGAAAAGACTTTTTAAAAAAAAAACAAACAAAAGGAATTTCAAAAATCGTGCTCTGTGAGGATCTATTCCTAAGGGTACTTTATAACATTAAAAACGTCCTGATATGTTAGTTTGTTTCCTGGTTGCGAAAACCTTGTCCGCGTACAGGCTACTTTTGACTAATAAATTGACTATAAATTGTTTCTATATTGGAGGTTTGGAGGAGATATTTCACCCATTATCTAGACTAATATTCTCAGAAAGTTTGGTTGAAATCGGACGAAAAATAACAAAGTTGCTTTCTGAGGGACCTTCTCCCCTCCCCCCGTCTTAATCGAATCAGTTCTCTGTATAGATGTTTTATGATAATATTGATAAAATATTGGAGGAAAAGTTTGTGGTGATTGTTGGTTTGAACTAATAAAACAGTGATGAATAATAACTAACTTTGATTTATCTCCTTGTATTGATCGAACAATTCTATTATTATTTCTATTAGTTATATAAATAACCATGGATTTATTTATTTTCTAGATTAAAAAAGAAAATGTCTCAATGTTGATCACGATTTGATCCTTGTTGATAATAATTTGCAATTAGTTTTTCATTTCAATGTACTTCATCGATTCGTTTTCTTTTTTATGATAATACGATCTTTATTTAATAGAGATCGAATTAGTCATTCTAACTAATCGATTATTAAAGATTCCCATTCAACATTTGATAATAATCTTTGATCATTTTCTAAAAAATATTTTCATATTCAAAACAAAAAAAAAAAAAAAGAAATTATTAAAATTGATATATTAACTTTTGTGGATTCCAAACTGATTATTTATCCTTGCTATCTATCAATGACATCTGTTTTTAAAAAAAAGGCAAAACAACAAATGATCATTCGACTTCGAAATTTGCCTCGATTCTTTTTCTTAATTTTAATAAAAAATACAAGATCAGTACATTGAATTCTCTAACCCGATGTAACGATCAAACGCATTTTAGACGCAGATAGATGCGTTTTTATTGCAAATTTCGTCGTTCTAATGTATTTTTGTATCGAAGCATGTAGATGCACCGATCAGTGTGTGTCTCGAAAACTCATTTTGATTTGTATTCTAGAAGACATTTGTGTAATATTATGCCTCTGATAACGTTTAATGATTAAAAAAGGGTATCTCTATTAACAGTCTATGCTATCTAATTGACAGAGTCGAAAAAATCCATTTTATAGGATGCTTCTGTCAATACATGAAATTTGTTGAAATGAGTTCGGATGCATTGCTTTTTGAAACACAATTGAATATGTTGTTATATAGCTAGTTTAACTAATCAAGATAAATGTTTAAAAAAGGAAGGTAGATCTCTACGAATATATGTCGATGAATATACTGTCCTGTATTTTTATTCGAATATTATTTTATTAAGGAAATATTGTTTGTGATCATATTAAATTTAAAAGATAGAATCTGAAAGCAAAATATAACTTTCCTAATTCATTTCAATAAATATATATCAGTTGAACAAGAATAACAAGCCGAAAGATAAGTCTATGAATAGTTCTTTATGATAGATATATCAACAAGGATAATATTGACAAATATCTCTTTAACTTTTCAATCGGTGATGATTATCTTGTTTTTTTTATTACTTCTCTATGTAGGAATTGAGAATGACACAAATTTATCTAAATTTATAATAATGAGTTGACTAATAGATTCTATATAAAAAGGTATCGTTTTTTTTATTCAGATTAGAATAACTTGATGATCTTCTTTTTACGGTCCAGGTATTCATAGTCAGGCTCTTAACACATTTATCATCATCTATAACTATTAGAACTTGATCAGTGTGAATGTGCTCAAACTATTATATATTGAGGCATGTAAACGTGTTCAAAAAATCTAACATGTCAATACTCTTTCATGGTCAAAACAGATTTATATACGTTTTCTCACTTTTCTACGTTCTGGTACTTTTATCAGATAACTATGTTTAGTTTATTCTCGAAAAATAATCATGATTATGTGTCCGAATCGAAGTAGATTCTAAGATTGAGAGTATAACTCTACGATTAAAATAAATCCAAGTTGAATTTGGTTTAATAGATTGATTATATAAAATGATTAATCCTATGATAATTTACTGTTATTTTCATATATCTTATTGAAAATATAAAACTCTTGACAAAACTATGTCTCCTTTGACATCACTTCAAAAACATTTCGGGATGCGCACGTCATAGATTAGAATCAAAAATCTTTTGTTATAAATGTGATTATCTCTTATGTAGACAAACGAATAAATTTAATAAATATGTTAGTTTTATTTTCAATTAATTCCATTTATCTTAAATTCACAGAGACTTTTTCAAATAGAATTGCTGGTTTATCTTTATTGTTATTTATAAAAAATAATAAATGAAAATCGAACTTCTATATATATGTTTAATTAAGATAAATAGAATAAAAAATTTAATTAGTTAAAAAATGAAGAATGTTAAATAAAAACAGTAAGTATTTTAAATGAAAAACAAAGTTTTTTTTTTCTAGATATCATAAAATAATTTTCATATGATAATTAGAAAAAAACTAGATTGATTGACAAAATGTTTTTGCATAGATTGAGATACTACTAGAAAGAATAAATAGTTAATTTATGCTCTTATATAACATAGTTTCAAATTTATTCATAATATAGGAAGATCTTTTTTTTTTTCTTATTTTATAAATATAAAGAAAATATTATCTTTCTTCAATGATGATAAACATTTTATTTATATTGATTATTTTAAGTAAAGATAAATCAACATATTTCTAACAAATCTAAAATGAGATATTGATGCAATTCATCAACATAGAAACAATTTTCAGTTGTGTATAGTTCCGAGTTAGTTACCTTCACTTTCTAATCGACTGATCATGGATTTAAGTTTTGGTTCAACCTATCGTTGGAAAAATGACCACTCTCTTCCTCACAGGATTTTACTCTTATTTTATAGTTCACTACTGTGCATCGGTCCGATTCTAATACAGAATGATCATTATTTTTCATTTTTTGGAGAAAAGGAGATGCGTCAAAACGCATTCATCTCATAACTGCGTCCAAACGTATGAAAATCTGAAAACGAATCGTAATTTCTTCTCAACGTAGATCAGTTTACACGCGTGTTGGTTTTTGAAGGCGTTCACACTCCTAAAAATATTGCATTTTGGACGCGTTCAAATTAAACCAGCTATAATGCTGTTAGAATTGAGACAAGAAAAGACGTGTTTGCTCACTGTAAATGCGTTGAGACTTTCGAAAATGTTGCATTTTCGATAGATTGAAACACTTCAAGTATCCTTCTGCTTGATAATTCTAGTTGAAAAAGAAGTGTCTCTACTAACATTATCCGATGGTATAACGATTTCTATTCAATAAATAAAAACTTCTTAATATTCTTAATTAATCGTCTGTCTAAAATGTTACATAGATGAATAATTAATTTGATAAAAATATCCTATTATAATATAAATGAGTAAAATCATAATGATAGAGTTATTAATAATGAAAAAGAAGAATAATCTTAGTTAATTATAAAATAAATTATTTTTTCTTCTGATATCTCGAATAAATAAAATGACATTTCATTGATATTGGCAAGATTATAGTAAAATAGAAAATAAAAAACTAATTCAAATGTTTTGTTTTTCTAACTTATAAAACGACGCCTTGCTTTTTAAATAGAAACTAAAATCTATAAAAGTTCAAGTCTTAAAAAAGAAATTTATTTTTTGTTAACAGCATTAAGTATAGCCAAGCCAAAATCATGTGCAGATGCTGGATTTGCTCCAAGAATAACTAAAAAAATAAATAAATAAAATAAATATTGAAAATAATAAAAAAAGGTAAAACAAACGTTGTCCATCAATAGTAACATGAGGTCCCCATGGTTTATCATTTTTTTCATAATTTCCTCCAAGTTGTTTAATACGTGTTTCAACAAGAAAAGGAATAGCATCTGTTAATTTAACTTGTTCTTCTTCTTCATTACTAAATGATGTTGCTTTTCGTCCACTAAATATTGATTTACCATTTTCATCTTTTACATTAACTAAAAAATAAATATTAATTAAATTCAATGATTTTTTTGTTTTGTTTGAATAAAATAAAATAGTTAACCTAAAGCAGCAGGTCCATGACAAATAGCCGAAAGAATTTTTCCTTGTTTCCAAAATTGTTCAGCTAATTTAATATTTGTTTTATCTTCAGGTAAATCAAAACAAGGTCCATGACCACCAACATAAACTAAAGCAGCATAATCATTAACATTTATTTCATTTAATGTTTTTGTATTTTCATAACCTTGTTTTGCTTTTGTATCAGATAAAAATTGTTTACATTGATTATCATTTTTAAAATTTTCAATAGATGATGGATCTAATGGAGCTTTTCCTCCTTTTGGACTTGCCCATTCAATTGTAAAATGAGCTTCTAATACATAATATGGATGAGCAGCCTATATTTATATTTATTATATTATATTAATTAAATTATATTCAACATACTTCTGGTAAATACCATCCTGTTGGATGACCATTAAGTAATTTATCATGAGATGTCAATACGAACAGAATTTTTTTTGTTGTCATGTAGATTTTTTCAACTTTATCTTATAGAAAAAAAAAGCCGTTAAACAAAGTGTTTTTTTTTCTCTTCGTCTACCTTTTTTTTTCTGTATGTCACGCAAATAAGATTTGTTATATGAGATAAGAGACGACAAATAAATTGAGTATCCAACGACAACTACAGGCAAAACAACGTTAATATAAAAAAAGAAATATTTACCTTATTTATTTATTCTTTCTTTTTTTCTTTCTCTCCCTTATATTGATCGTCTACATAATCAATTAATTCTTATAAATAAAAAAACTACTACCTAGATAGAAAAAAGAAAATTCTTTCTCTATTTCAACAAACATTTTCTATATTATATAGAAATTTATTTTCGTAGAACTAATAAATAAAGATAATTTAAATTATTAAATAATATAAAAA
>CAJNOL010005348.1:0-11892 GCA_905250125.1 Rotaria sordida | reverse complement strand
CAGAGGGTGGCCTTCTAATATAGGGTGGCCGTCTATTTTGGGGGGGGGGGCTTTATCTGATAATCCAGGAATGGTGTTTTATATCAATATGTCTTGTATCAAACGATTTTTCACTTGGTGTTGATCATAGCAGATTTTTTCTTAGTTCTGAATTCAGTCAAGTAATTTCTTTCCTTACCGTATCAAGTTTTTGAAAATTTGATGGATCCAAAGGCCTTATATGCCTAGCTAAGAACAACGGTGCACCGATAAGTCGTGTGTAGCTACTGGAAAGATTGTTTTGCAACAGCACAGTACTAGTTTGATCTATCACCTTACTATTGATGAAAAACATTCATACCTGATTGGTAATGTCAATGCTTTAAGGTTTAACCCATTCCGTCATCTTTATAACAAAATGTCGTTTCTCAGCTTTCTAGTACTTAAAAGCCTTGACCAAAACTTTCTGATAATTTAAGTTCATACTTAATTACTTGTGTTTACTTTCCTATTAATTTATCGTCATTTGTAATGTGCTACGCAAAAGGCAGTGACAAGATTTTACATCTAAACTAGGCACTTTCTTGCATTGAATTATGACGATCATTTTTTTAATAACTTGTTATTATAGCCTATGTTTGCACTAATTTTTCTTACTTTTCTGCTGACGCAAGAGTTTTTCTTTTGCTATCAATAGGTTGATGGTAGTAGAATCTGTCTGGCTAAAAAGAAATCCATATAATTAATTATACGGTCAAAAAAACGTTTTATGCAAAAACATGGGTTGTGTGAGTACGTTACCAATTTTTTTGTAAACAGAAAGGAATATGTGAAAAATAAGTCGACTGTTGGATACCTCGTAGAAAGTTAACGCAGGACCCTGAGTGATTACGGGGAAATTCTCTGCAGTTGTAGCGTAAAATAAACTAAGAGCCCTTTTTGGTAACGCATTCACGCCAAAATTTATCAAGCTTTAAAGTAACCTCCATTTTCTTCCAATAATCATGGATCAGATGAACTTTGTATAAGAAGAAAGCTCTAACTTTGCACATTTAGAATATGTACCACTGCTCTAATTTTCAATCATTTTCTTTATATGTACGTAAAAAGTAAAAAATGTTTGAAAAACATATCAAGTCTCTGTTGTACATATTTTCTTCATCTGTTGGAAGAAAAGATAAAACAAAATACGTTTCCTAACACAGTAAGGTGTGCCCTATAATACGATGTTATTAGCCTCTAAAAATATTCAGCTTCTACTTTAATCACTCCGGTTGACCGTTAGCCGGACAAACCCTATTACAATTTCTAACAATTATATCATCTTGAGAACATATGAAATACATAACCATCTTATCGAATCAAATGGCATAATAACTTTTCAACTCGGATAAAGATTTGAAAAAAAGAAGCAGAGTGTGGGTGTGGGTGTGGGTGTGAGTGTGTAGCATGAGTGCAAAGAAAAACACACCCTCACATCCACACCGACACCGACACCCCGTATCCTTACAGCTAGAAATGAGAGTCATTACTATTGAATTCCATTTTTTCGATCAAGACAAAAGTATTTTTAGAGAATAACAATTCTTTATAAAACTTGCTTGAACATTTTTGAGGTTGAGAAACTCAAATCTACAGATGGTTTCTCGAAATTCTTGAGTTCCATTTTTTTTGTCAGTCCCAAGCTGTCCTTCGATGAATAATTCGACGCGTTGATTGGAGCGTGCGATGAGCATCGGATTTTCAGATCGAGTAGTCGGAGTGCCATTTTCCAATGGGTAGAGGGCTCGATGATTGAAATGGTTGATTAATCCTTCATGACCACCCGAAAAGTCCATTTCGACGGATTAAAATCAATCGAAATTTTTAACCTTAGTTTCGAGTCCTCGACTAATTGGCATACTCCAACTACTCTAAATGAAACTTCGATGCCTATCACAGAGCATCTCTCGGTGGTTGCGAGGGTATGAAATCTTTAGGAATGAAAAAGTTTCGTAGATTGGACATCTTTTTTTCGAGCTCTCGAACACCATCGTATAAATGCCGAAGTGAAGGTTTGAAAATAAGCACTTACGTGTCATGAAACTTTTTCCGAGCTGCAGCACCCATCTAAGAAATGCAGAATTGAAGGAATGAACATAGGTACTTACGATTACGAATCTTTCATCTAATAGGCGGGTGTGGATGTGGGTATAAGTCTTCTGCTCATCCACACCGACATCCACCAACTCACATCCATACTCACATCTGTGCCAATGGATATATCATCTTATGTGATATATTTCCTTTCTCTATAGGACGTTATGCAATCTATATTACGAAGTTTGCATAATCGTGTTACTCTTACGCTTAACTATGTATGATTGAGCCTCATTCTCTTTCTGTCGTAATGTGCTTCTCATGTTGTATCATCATTCACTCGTATATTATATATATTGTTACGTTGCTGTCCTTACCCTATCTGTTCTCTCCCTAGCCTCATCTTCTTTCTTTTCATCCTCTTCTATTCTACTCGTGTATATAAGCGTGTGCCTTATATGTAAACGATACGACTATATAATATGAAGGAATAGAATAAAGTGTAACTCCATCCACACTAACAACCCTTCTATCATATTTCGTTACAACACCCACCCACACCCACACTCCACACTCATACCCACACCGTCACACCCACGCTCACACTCCACACCCTTGATATTTAGTACAACGCATGATTCGGAAATGCTGATTTATTCACACGAAAAAACTAAGCGAATCGAATGAACTAATTTAATGAACGATCTCGAACTCTATATGTACTATCAAATGTAATATTTATGTACATGACATCAGAAAATGTATGAGAGAGAGGAAGGAAAACGTTCGTAATTCAGAAATATACTCGAATTTTGGACGAGGAATGTTCATATATTCACTATATTATAGACTTAATCTAAAAGATTGTTAGAATTATAGACGAGATGTTTTATTATGTATTTATGCAATAAATCTTTCGATATTAAGTATTTTATAAAAATCTAAACATCGTTCTACGAACTTTTGGTCAACCCTAAGTAAAATTTTAATTTCGGCTGAATTTTAATTTTGACCACAACACATATATGGAAAATACATCTAACAACTTTACTTGTGGCACATCATATGTACGTGCCATAGCAGCTATATTGCGAAAAACTCTTTGAATTAAATTCTAACAAAAGGTAAACCTTCATCTTTGAATCACCTTGAATCAGAGGCAAATGTCAAACTTTCTGTTCGCTTTTTCACTGCAGTACATTCTGTTCCTCGATTCATTTTTCAGGTGTCCTGCTCCGTTTCAGCAAGGTCTCCCTGTTCTTTGATAACAAAAGGTTGAAGTATCGTCTACAGTGACAATTAAAGGCAAATTGAACATTTATTCATTGTTATCAAATTGATGCAAAAGGATCACCCCTAATTGTAGCTTTCAATACAAGACACAGATTTGTAGTATTAGCTAGTTCGTGCAGACGGCACATGATGGGAGTAGATTCATTAACTCGTTCGATTTCATTGAACCACTTGAGAGATTCATTTCTCATTTTATCGATATTATTGATCGTGAATTAGACGATAGATGACAATGTTTCTCTGTTTCATATTTATTATGCCCCAATTCAAAAATAGTGAGTAGTTAATAAAAAGATAAGTCAGTCAATGTTTTGTACGATGGATTTCACAACATTGATAGTCTATTGTTTCGGCGTTTCACAACGTGGACCGATAAATTGTGGAGGGCAGAAGCAAAAAAAGGTATTGCCAGTGTTATAACATGAACCACCATTTCCACAAGAATTTTGATTACACCTGAGTCCAGCTAGAATTTTTTTAAAGAATATATGTATAAGTAATTAGTCATATATACCTATATCTAATTTGAGGATGCAGGTGTTCGTGGGACTACCGGCATGGGCGTAAATGTGAATGTGTGTGGATATGGGTCGAGATGGATGTGAGAATGCGAGCAAAAGTGAGGGCGTGCGTCTAGATCTTCTCTTCATCGACCCCACATTCTTACCCTTGTCTTCACCTTCACTTGCATTCTTGGCCCTATGTTGACCCATATTCACACATCTTTTTTGAGCTCTATCAGAACATAAGTCGAAGTTGAAGCTTAGATAATAAAAAGTCAAGGGGCTGATTGAGAGTATTATACGTTCCCATTTTTTCTACAGTCAATGTACGGATAGACCATTATCCTATATGTGTACATCTTACAGCACTAGCTATAATAAGATATTTTTCGATCTCATGAACAATGTAGGTATTAATACATTCAAAAGTCTTTTATCTGCACGCAAAGAATAGTGAAATAACATACGACGAGACATTTATGAGAAAATTTTCTTTTCTCGCATTAAATCATATTCTCAAATATCAACATCTGTAAAGGAAACTACTTCTCATAACCGGTTTTTTGACTCAATAAGTCTTCATTAAACTTACGAAGAAGGTCATTTTGTTAATTTTCTCTTTGCATGTATTAGATATATATGAAAGCATATAACAATTTCTTACACGGATGTGTCAGTGGCGATGTAGTCGGTGGTCTCATTGTATCACCCGATGAAGTCGTTGATTGTGATGTCATTGGAGGCTGTGTTGAAGCTGGAAAAATAATGCTAGTTTTTCAGACATGCTATGCAATATTTTGTTGTTTTCGCGTTGAGAGAATTTTGAGAAAGGATTCCAGAGCTCTTTCATGGACAGAAATGGTATCATATTCGTATCTGGAACAAAATGATTCTCGTGTCTTTTGCTCCAGCAGCTCACACTGATAACCGGGAAAACTTGTGAATACCTCTTTCAATCAATAGTAAATGTATGTTAGTGCGTCTACCAATCTCAACAAAAGTGCTTCAAGATTAATTTCACACATATCCCTTTTCCACAAAGTGAGAAGCATGCTTGTTCCAAAGTATCATGACTTACTCGATTTATCATTATCAGTGTATAGAACCTTGATTTTTAACATATAATTTGAATAACGTGATCAAAAATATTATTAGACCTACTGAATTTCTGTTCTACATAGGAATTGAGTCGTCGAATGTAACTCACGAGGAACCTCGCCGAGTGATAAATTCTTTTTCTGGTGCGCCTTATCTTATGAGGTAGAGTCTACTGAGGCTTGAAAATTCCAAAAAGATTTGTGTCCGTGGGTCTTTTTTCTTGAGCTGCGGTTCTTTTACTAAGTTTTTCAGGGAAATACCGTGGTGCAACTGAGGTTATCAGCAAAATCAGCTTTCGAGTTAAAACTTTGCTCAAATAAAGTTCTCCACAGGAAAAAGTAGTTCATTGTGGAAACTGCAAATTTTCTAGTATCTCAGAATATGAGATACGAATATTGAAAATGTTATTATACGATCAAGCAATCTTTGTTCCGATATGCACATTTCAGGATAGATGATACTAGAAAATATACAATTTTGATAAATGAACTACTTATTCCTATGGAGAATTTCGCTTGAGTTCGAAAATTGATTTTGAAGGTAATCTCAGTTAAGCCACACTATTTCCTTGAAAGCTTAGCAAAATAGACAGTAACTCGAGAAGAAGGACCCATGGGCAAAAATCCTTTACACTTTTCTAACCTTATTAGGCCATATTTCATAAAATAAGGCACATCTCAAAAGGTATTTATTATCCCGCGAAGTCCCATCGTAAGATTAGTCTCAGATCATCTTTCAATAAAGTATAAGTCGAAGATATCAAGTTTGAGAGTATGAGTGTTTCTTCATCGATCCAAAGCTAAACTTTCGCCATCAACTAGTGACATCCAAATTAGTTTCAAAAACATGTTTCTTGGGCATGTCCTTTTCTGAGCACTTTGGAAAGAACTAAGCGACAATGCTTGGCATCGCAGCTCTATATAGTATTGACAATTATTGATCGTCTTCATTCTCTATGTGTGGGCTATCATCTTTATACGTTGTTGGACCAATTGATCGACCACTAAATCTGGCTGTATCTTTTTCTCCTATGCGTCACAACCGCTCGTCCTTTGCTCACTTCTTTATAAAGATGTGTGCACAGAGGAAGAAGAACACTTTGGGACAAAGCACAACTGAATGAACAGCATGCATTATTGGTCAGACACTCATGATTCTTCATTCTTCGCTACAGGAACTATCATGGGAAATTTAGAGAAGAGATTGCTACCGCTGAAGTATAAACGAACTGATCTCAGATTTTCTACGCTTGCTGAATATCATGACCTCTTTATTTCGCTGGTGGAGAAGGGGCCTACTCTTTATTCACATCTACTGACACCCTAACCGCCTGTCGAATTGTTTAAATACAACCGTTCATTAGTAAAGAAATATCTAGCAAGAAAAGAATAACCGTCTAATTAGATCCTCTCAGAGAACATGACAAGCGCATGCACTTGGTATGTTGGATTTTTCACCGCTGATTTACTCATTTTAATGATTATATGTTTTAAAATTGTTTATATAAAGTTTAATCTATACCAACAAAAGAGTCATGCTTTTCAGAGAACGATTTTTTCTTAAGTAGGAAGCAGCAAAAAACCCTTTGGCAGCCCGGCCTACCCGTTGTTTTATAAAGAGCTCCATGAAATTAAGGTTTTCATGTGTTGTCAAAATCGACATAAAAAAACTACGCATGTTACATTATAGTTGTATACTTAGTGGCGGTTGACCCAATTGTGTTTCACATCTTCTGCCTGTATGTGTCGAACGACATCGACAAATAACCTTGCCATTGATGAAATCACAAGATCCGTTGGGCCTGTTGCAGTAATTTCCTCCTGGCAGATTTGTGCATTCTTTTGGCTCTACATTTGCAGCAGTTTCATTCAAAGTCTTGCAACGTGGTCCAGACCATGGAGGTTTGCAGTAGCACCGTGGAACACTGTTACCAGTGGTGACATTGCAATGACCCTCGTTGTGGCAATAATTCGCACAGGCTGAAACTAATTAACGCATATTAGTCTGAGGATATAGTCTTTTCTAAAATGCCCTCACATACTGCACCTTCTTCCCCAACGTTCAAAGCATGGTATATTTATCGTGAATCGCAAACTATTTCCGTGTGGAAATAGTTGTAAACAATACTCCTATCAGAGTCTGAAAACAAATCGAACTCAACTTCAATGAAGTCTTTGAGCGCTTTGTCGAGCCAAACCGAGACCGAACAGTATGTTCTCGGTTCGATTTGAGTCTATCATGGCTCTGAGTTCTGAAAAACCAGCTTATATACTCAACCAAGTGCTCTGATTTCTTCCAAACGAGTTATTAATAGAAAGACAGTGAAAACAAGTGAATGTCAGCGGTTTGAACAAGGAACGGTAGTTTGATTCGACCATTTTTTGGTCGAATCGAATCGAATTAAAACTGGAAAAGCTTGGTTCATTTTGGGCTCTGGCCTACATATGTCCTCCAGATTCTTTCTTGTAACCACAACTCTCTCACATTTAGAAGGTCGCATTCTGGCAAATATGTCAATTCGTCGCAAGAGCATTTCGTCCGATGCAACATCATCTTCACAATCTTTGATAGGGGGAAGGGTGCCTCACGTTCAGTCACGCTGATCCATGTCTAGTTACGGAAGCTCATGTCTACCCGCAGTAATACAACAGTGTTCAAGGATTGAGATATGGAAGTTCTTCCAATTTCTAAACTTATCAGTTAGAACTGTCGAACCTATATAGAAAATGGAAACTGATCTTTCAATTCCTCATACTTTCTTCGTAGTTCCTATATTCACTCCTCTAAATGAGAATAGCAACACACGAATATGATCCTATTACTCCGGCTCAATCAACTCTTAAATCCTCATATTCCTGAGAGGAATTTACTCGTTGATGATGCCCTAGTGAAGAAACTGAAGAAACAAGAACAACTAATAGTGAGTACCCTACAAGGGAATTAACATCGTTATCAAACATCAGATATATAACTAGATTACAATTTCATCTACCAACAACGTTTCTCCGGATAGGGAAAACATCGAGAAACCGAGAAATTATCACAATTCTGCTGGTAGTACCTAGGAACTGAGGTAGATATCTAAAAGGTACCTTGCCTCAGTTTCCGGTGTTTCTTCTGGCCATACACTATTCTTCCTGCCTCGTAGATGTCATATCGTTTTCCTTAGTTCTTTGGAGAACTGAGGTAAGGTACCTTCAAGGTGTCTACCTCAGTTCCTAGGCACTATCAGCAAAACTGATAATTCTTCGGTTTCGTCACGCTTTCTCTAATTGAAGAAAGGTTATATGGTGAGGGTAATTTTATATCATAGTTGCGTGCAATGTGTGATTATGATGTTAATTCCTTTGATGAATATTGACTAATTACTAGTTCTGCTTATTTCTACGGTTCTTCAACTAAGGAATCATCGACGGACCAATTCTTTCAGAGGATATAAGAGTTTTACTGATGATTGAGTTTTAGGATTATGGTCATGTTCATCAGTATCATTCCCTTTGAAGGAATCGGTGGACGAAAGAAAAGGAAGTATCGGTGATATAAAAGTCATTTCTCACAAGGGAACTATCGCAATTGATTCCGAGCTTTCGGCTTCATATTTTGACTGTAGGTAGGTCTCAGTAAGAAGAAGAAAACTCTGAAGCGTTCGTGTCCATGGGCTACTGGTCCAAAATAATAGCCGTTTGACTGAATTTTTGGCCTACGGTACAGTATTCACAGCAAAGCCAAATGGATTTATTTCGATGTGATATTCTCTCCACAAACAGGTCTAATGGTTCTTAGCATGCATCAAAGTTTTCAACCAAATCGGATGCTTTCTTTTTGAGATATTCAATTTGCAGGACATCTCCATTATTCTGACCTGTCTGTTATACGCGGATATTTTTTGAAAATTGAATATCTCAAGAAAAAAGCACCCGTTTTGATTGAAAATTTTGATGCATACTAGAAATCATAAGACCTGTTTGTGAACAGAATATCAGATCGAAATACATTGATTTGACTTTGCTATGGATACCGTTCTATAGAGCAAAAATTCAGTAAAATGGCTATAACTTTGGACTAGCAGCCTATGGGCACGAACACTTCGAGGTTTTTCTTAGTCTCATTGAGACCTACCTATAACCAAAATATAAAACCGAAAACTTGGAATCAGTTGGAGTAGTTCTCTCATCAGTTCCTCAAGTGATTGAGCCAATTTAGCTTATATGCCTAGAAATTGGAAGAACTTGCAAACCTCAGCCCTTGAGCGCCCCTTCAACTTGCAGGTTTCCAAGTTTTTGGAAAATGCTCATTGAAATTCAATATCTAAATATTTTGAAAAACCAGCTAGCTCTAAAGGACAAAGGACATATCTATCCATACCATATTTCGAATGGAAAATTCTCAGGATCCCATTGAAGAACGTATTTTATCGTAGGTTGTGGTTTACGTGAACCAGCTCTTTGAGAAATCTGTAGATTCTGAGAAATTCTTTCGAAAATCAACAGATGGGTAGAGGAAAGCCTAATGCCAAAGACAGCAGAAATACTGACTGTGAGACTCGTCTATATTTCGAGTCTCTAACCAAAAACGTTCAAGTCTCACTTATTCATATGAGATTACGAGCGAAAATTTTTTTTCTTATCTATAGTTGACTCTTGTGTGAGGATTCCATAAGCTCTCTCGTTCTAAAATGTGTAGAAATTCACGAAATGAAAGATAAAACACATACGAGGTTCTGTTTCACAAAAGAGACCAGTAAATGTTGGTGGACAGTCACATGCAAAAGTTCCATTATCCAATAAGTAACAGTCTCCTCCATTATAACAAAGATCCGGTACCATACTGCACGGATCTCTGAGTAGTATTGATGCTAGGATCGATGCAGGTTGCGATCTGAAGATGTGCGCCGTATTTCTAGTAACATCACAGCGTGCTCCCATCCATCCAGGCAAACATATACATTTAGGACCGGCATCGTCCATTAAACATACACCACCATTAAAACAATAGTTTCCACAATCGTTACTTTCCGGTAGGCGAGCTGCAGATTGATGAGGAACAGTCGCTATCAATGATAGAACTACCAAAAGAACCAAGAGAATAACACACGAACGACGAAGAATATACATTCTTTTGCGTTTTTACCGGTTATTGTAGATATAGTAATGATTGTGTCGATCATTGATAGGCAATTTATAGGTGAGTGTCTATTTTAAATTGTAACTGATAGCAGAGGCATTCGAGCCGTTATGCATCAGCTTTACATAGGCATTAACTACTGCTTTGTGTATGTACGTTACTCAGCGCTAATTGAAATTTGATCGTTTTTCTGAGCAGTATGCAACCGAAGCACATTAAAACAAATATGTGCACAGGTATTAAGCGTTGCCTTGTGTGCTAGCGTTTATGAGCTCTAATTGAAAGGAGAAGGGCGGATAAGGCCAGTTTTTTTGAGGGAATACCGGGACTTATTTTTTCGGGATTTATTCTTTCTAGAGGACTTATTTCTTTATTGAGGATTTATTCTGATTTATTAATATTAATGCTATCCCAGGGTGTGGGTGTGGGTGTGGGTGTGGGTGTGGGTGGGTGTGGGTGTGGGTGTGGGTGCGGGTGTGGGTGTGGGTGCGGGTGTGGGTGTGGGTGTGGGTGTGGGTTGGTGTGGATGTGCGTGTGGGTGTGAGTGTACTTCTTTAAGTTAACCACACCCACATTCACATCCTACACCCACACTCCAGAAAAATAAACAAAATAGTAACTGTAATAATGCTGTTTCTAATTTTATATGTTAAGTATATTTCTCATTAGAAAATTACAAAAGCGCTATTCCAATCTCAACTAGATTCCAAAGTCATCTGCCACATATGCAAGGAATGGGTACAGCATTGATCATTGTCAATTTTTTACCTTATGGTGCCTGTATTGTGATTTCAATATCTCAACAAGAGAACAGTTTTAGAAGAAAAACTTTTTGGCGCTTTGACATCTCACTTGAGACTGCACACGTGCGAAGTTTCATTGAAATCTGTAATATCACTTGAGCACGGTTGGTCATCCCTATCGTACAGTGCGTTCTAGTAAACATTGTTGAAGCTGGACATATGTCATGAAATAGATCTTTCGAGATCAAGCCTATTTCGAAACGAAAATCAGGTTGTTACGAGTTTCTACTCTCATTGGAGACAGTTACGTGTCGAACGAAAGTACGGTGAAGCATTCGATTTTGGCGATTATAATTGTGCCTAGTATATCGAACTGAAAGAATCAGAATAAGATCAGTTTTTATTCAATCAAGATAATCGATATCGGGTCTATATAGTTTAAGATTCTTTGATAAACTAGTGTTCATCTTTAAAAAAATAATCTTGGAGACACAAGATGTACTTTCAACTGATCTTTTCTCACTATATATACTCAATTAAGTCTATCCTTGCTAAGTTTTGAATCCACCGAAGAAAAATATATCAAATAGGACAGGAAGAAAATTTTCTTGGTTGTAGCATGATGAAAAATTATTACGCCTTATCATATCGTCTCTTTTCATCTCATTACATTCACCATCTCTAAGAAAATTGCTCTTCAGAAAAGAATAGTTATTTAATTTAGCATTATTGTTACTGATAAAAAAAAAGTAATTTCATCTTGTCAACTATTTAACATTTTTCTATTGCGCTTACGATAGTGGTGAAAACCGTTGAGCTATCTATATAACACTATATTCTACCGATTTTAGAAAAAAGTTTAGAAAAAAAAGACGAATTAAGAAGCTGGGAGTGAGGATATATACGCTAGACACAGCGGAATGAACAAAGATTCTTGTTTGATTTGTCATAGTTTCTTGACTTCAAACATGGAAGATTTATATAAATAAGTTATGAGAAGAAATGTTCGACATTTCTCTATAGATCTTGTAGAGGCAATATCTACATCCAGCCATTTGATTACTGAGCAAAAC
>CAJNOL010005347.1:0-11903 GCA_905250125.1 Rotaria sordida | reverse complement strand
TTTTTGTTTTTTCAAAAAGTGCAACGTAAAAATTTTCACTCAAAATTAGTAAAATGACCATAACTTTGTAATAAATATATGTGTTTCGAACTGTGTTTTTTCAGACGATAGCTCTTCTCTTCCTCTACAAAATGACATAACTTGATCGATACTTTCATATAAGTTTGATATAGATATTGTTGATTTTACCGAACGGAGTCGAAACTTTTGGGACACTTTTATTATTCAGATATTAGTTTTTTGTGGATAGCAGATTTTTTGTTGGTCATGTGAATGCAGTATTATGATAAGGGAGAATGAATGGTGCTGGTTTCGTTCAGATAGGCACTGTGCGTGAAATCGATCATCTTTACGATCACAGAGTGTAGCATCACGGAAAAATAGGATTACTTGGAATGCTCCCTTTGTGATATTTTTTTGTGTACTCAAAAAGTGAGTACACTCTAGAATCCGTCAGTGTGTCCGGCCGGCCGTCCGTATACACGATAACTTTCGAAAGGGGAGTCAGATCTTGATGAAATTTTCTACACAGTTCAGTCTTAACAATGTCTCAGTCGAGTTCGAAGATGAGCCTGTTTGGATGAGCCCTTCCTGAGTTATTGCAAAAGTACTCATTTTTCCCTATACCTTCCCTATGGAAAGATCGACCCATTCCCACTTTCGTAAACAACTTTTCCTATCATAGTCAACTAAAACCCCAACTATTATATACCATTCGATAGAGAATTTCACGAGCTACAAAATAGTATATAAACCATTAAGAAACAATAAGGCTAGCTCACCTATTACAAAGATAAACAAACGGAAATCGGTTCTGGTTTCGTCTGCGCTCTAACCGATCCATAAGTAGAGCTCTATCTTATCATCACAGAGATGATACTTCGAAGTTTTCTGGGGAGGAGAACTCGAATCTGAGCTCGAGTTGCCTCGAAATCCTATTGGTTGAGCAGTAACCAATAGAAATCAAGTTATAGAAAAAATGACTTTCTTAGGGTAAATCAAGGCGAAGAGTTCAAATCTAAGCTATATTCGCCCCGAAACCCTATTGGTTGGTCACTAACCAATAGAAATCAAGTGTTTATAGAAAAGGCTTGCCAGGATAATATTGATGTCCACACATTCTAGGATGACTCATCTGCCTAATTCACTTTTTGAAGTACACATAACTCTCGGATTTAAATCCGAGGTTTCCACATTTATTTCTTTCTTCAATGAGTCCCCTTTATGACAACATATTGCAGCATCAATGGAAGATACAATGGTTAGGAATGCTACTGTGCAGGTATTTTGGGTGTGGGGTGTGGGTGTGGATGAGTATGGGTACTAGTGTTCTCTTTATTCACACCCACACTCACACCTGCTTCACTTTATTCTACTCTTACTGAAATCTTCGAGAGCAATTGGTGTTTGGGACTTTAACGTTTACATAGGCTTAAATAAAGTAGATCCAAATTAGCATACTTTTGTCACATATTGATAGCAAAGCGAAAACTTATGAAGCTTTCGACTAGAGCTGCAACCGAAGCACATAATATAAATAGTGCAAATTAAAGAGAAATACTACTAAAGTTACAACTAAGAACGACTGCTCCATTTCGTGTCGATCATAGAACTGAGAAACGAAACGACTTGATAAAATATATGAAGTGTATTTCGATGAATACTGATTAAATATCAACAGTCTAATCCATGTTTTTTCATTTAAATTATCATGGATACCAGTAAAACTAGTTTGATATTCAAAAATAAACACTTCCATACTCAGTTTTGGCAAGAAAATGTGGAAAAAATAAGCAAAAATATTTTTTAAATTCTAGATCGAACCGAGCCGGTCATTTACCGTTACCGGTTGCAACAATGATCTGGGCTCCAATGCGGAATGTGTGTGGGTGATTCGGTAAAAGTTCGGAATTGATGAACCGCTTGTAAAAATGATCTGATCTTTTTCGCAGGTCAGCTCAGATGAAATGAATTGTTCAAAGAGTTCTTCCAGCCTTAGGTGAACTGCTCAAGCAGTTCTGCTCAGATTGACACCTGATTGATGAAATCATTTGATGAACCTCACCCATTCTGAAAGATAGATTGTTTTTTATGGAAAATTAGGGTGCTGACACTAACACCTGAGATGCTAGAGACATAATGCGGGTTGCTAGTGGTATTACCTGGAATACTAGAAGCATCACTAGAATGCTGGAAGCTTCACCTAGGTTACTATAGGTTGAACCTCAGATATCACTTGGGTCATAAGCAGCATCGTAAATAATCACCTTCAATTTCCATATGACACTTCTAGCATCGCATGTAAGATAAACAGCATCTCAGATGATGTACTGAGTAGCCTAGGTGACGTCTCTAGCATTCCAGATATCGGTGCGACTGTGAGTGCAGACTCAGACTGTAAAGTGCATGTATACGTTGTTGTGGGTGTATGCTACTATGTGGATCTGAGACTCGAATGTTGTGTTTGAAGTGGTTGTTGGCATTTGGATTCCAATTGCCTTCGTTCTATTCCAACATTCACACTGAAACTCTGCAGTTGCATCAACAGAACAGTTGATAAAGTTTTAGAAGATGTATTAACTTAACACAGAAAAAACAGAAAATTTCATTTAGTGCGAACGTGTCACCTCGTGGAAGTGTCGTATAACCATAAAGTAATATACAGCATCAATATGGGGAGATGTAATGAATGGCAATAATACTTTTGAGATATACGCTACATATATAGTGCATCGTTTATATAGACTCGTACCACATGAGCACGGGTAAATAGAATCCATAGTAATTGAAGTGTTGAGATATAGATGATATGCATGATACAACAGTTGATTAGTTATAATCGGTAGCATCTGATGTAAACTGAGTGAATACCAACGAAGAATTTCAGATTCCCACAGATGTTATGCATCAGTTATGCAAATATATAGCGTTGGAGTGATGAACGATGAAGTAAATGGGAACTGAAACATTTAGAGATTGCCAAAGTCTTTCATCCATGAGAAATACCATAGTATACTGTAACTTCACGGGAAAATATGACGAAAGTTTATACAAGCCGTGATATATAGCTGAAGTGCTGTAATGTATGATGTATAGACACATTCGCCTTAGCGTTCCTGGAAAATAGAATGAATGGATTCTACATATTGTATCCAGATTGAGAAAATCCAATCACGGAATCTTATCGTATTCGACAGAATCAGATCGGATATAAATCAGCATTCTATAGTTTTCTTTTTCCTGTTCTCTATCATTTTTTTTTGGCTATTTTAAGTCATTACAATTATGACATCAATGATAAAAATCTACCGTCGAATTGTTATTATTCCTTTAAAAAGAATCAAACACAAGATAAACCCAGACACTGTTGTAAAAATGCAGTACAAAGATATTATTATCTTCGTCATCAAAATCGTGCCAAAATCGAGGATCTTAGCGTGATTTATTAATCGATTAAACGTGAGATTAATTTCTTCTTAGAAGCAGCAAATAATACAACTTCTTTTCATAAAATAACACTGATCATTTGTCATTGAGAGAGATCTAGGTAAAAGAAAACAATATATATATATATTTATTAAATAATGCTTACCCTTCATTTAGATGTTGAAATGATCTTAAAATTGTTATTAAATCATACTTACAGGTTTTCTAGATGTTCGAATGTCTTAAAATAAAGAAAAAACAATATTTATTTTTATATAATAATACTTACTGTTGACGTTTGCTGGAAAATCACCGAATAATCGCGATTTTGATGGCATATAAATACATAATAAATACATTTGACATTTCAGATGGCGCCCCTTTCTCATTATTCATCTTTTTTTATTAATATTAAAAATTTTCAATTGTAACTAGACAGAAATAGCAATAATATTATGTTTTCTTCAGTTTATTCTAGTGGTGTAACCAAAATTTTGATAGTGGAAGGACTTAACATGACAGATCTTCGGTAGTAGTCTTATATGGCCAAGTTTCATCTGGAGAAGAAGGCTTCGCTGACAGATTTTAACTGACATGGCTTCGATTTGTATGGGAGGAAAACAGTTGATTTAATTTATTTTTCAATGGAACAAACTTTTCAAAAGACTCAAATGGTTCGGGCAATTTCTGTTTTGCAACACGAGAAAATAATCACAATTAAAATATCCGATGACTAATTTCTTGGAAACGGATAGTACCCGCTGGATTTCGATAACTGAATCCTATAGGATTCATCCTTCGGATTTCATCGGATTGAGACAGATAGACAGAATCAAATGGCGCCCTTTTGATCTGGATAGATATAAGCTACGATCATTATGCATCTATTATACATTTATATGCGCAAAGTTTGTTTATTTTTAGGTGATTGAAATCTAACGTTCAAATTTTACATGTACGATAGATTTGGGCGTATTGAAGTGGACTATGAAAAACGATGTAAGCAAGGACAGAGAGAATGGATGTATACAGAAAGAAATACAGGAAATAAAGTGCTATGACTATGATATGCTTTTTTTTCCAGATTTTTTTTCATTTGTTACATTTGCTTCAAAAAAAGCTTAGTATTTCTTTTTTTATGAATCTTTCTCAAAGAAATCATAATGCTGGTACTATAACTACATGACCGATTTACTCATCTATCTTGAACTCCTATAATTACTTCTCTGTCACTTATTTCATTCACATTCCTTCAAATATTTCATTTTCTTGAATTTCATATTTACCAGAATGCGAAGATATCTCAGTTATCGGCATCTCTTGATAATCCATTACTGTATTGCTTCCGATATATTCATCGATTTCCAATATAGTTAGAAGATGCTCGAATCTAAACCCCAATTTTTCTTCAATTCCTCTCTTTCTATAGTGTTTACAAGCAGTTGCTATGAACGATATCAATGTCTCTTGAATTTTCGGATTTTCCTCGATCTCCTTGAATTCCTAAGTTTTCGTTGAATTGCTAATTTGTGGATCGTAGCTACTGCTTCAACGCCATGAAAATCCGATATGTGAAAATTGTTATAAAATATTTGCATCTACAGATCACCTAAATGTGCATAAAATACCTAACTATCGTATAACTGTATGTTGTTCTCTGAAAGAATATGTGAAGACAAATAATTTTGTTATATTTTCTAAGTTTTTTTCCTTGTTCTTCAGATAAATCGTTTTGCAAACGCAGCGCATTATTTGACATAAGAACATCAAGTTACAATAATCAATTTTATATGCCATTTATCAAATGTTCTTCCAGATAAATAGGCTGACAATGAGTCTGAAATGGCTCGTAGTACATTACAAGAAGTATATGAGACAATTGATATTCTTACTGATAGAATTCAAACTTTAAATAACAATATAGAACGTCTTAGTAATGAATCACTTGGAAAGTAAGAGTTAATAGAAAATCTGAGCCAAATCATTTCATCACTTAAATTAAATTCCATAAAGTTGGATAGTCCGATGAATAAAATGACAATTGCACTAGAAATACTTCTATAAGAGATCGAAGCACTTTGACAAAAAAATGAACTGACATACAGGTTGTGTTATACGGTGGAATATTAATATGGGTAAAAGAAATTTTTCAGAAAAAATGAATAAGAGTATTTGTTGCATTTTTTATTACCTCCAGACAAAAATAATTTTTATGAACAATGTTTTTTTAAAGCATTGTCAATAATACTAAATCGAATGAAGAATATTTCGCAATGTCATTAGATCTTTTTTTCTGACAAAAATTAGAAGAAAACCAATCACTATCAGTATTTAACCGATTCAACGTTTTGTATTCTAGTGAATGCTCAATCTAAATGACAAACATCAATTTATTCACCTCCATTTTATTCATCATCTACAGGTTACAAAATGTGTGTTCGTCTACTTGTACATGGTGATGGTGACAGAAAAGAAGCACATACGTCACTCTTTTTCCGTTCTTATGAAAGAAATATACGATGACATACTCTTATGACCATTCAAATTTCGAATAATATTTAGCTTGTACAATCAAATTGATAAAAAAACAACATATGATTGATATTTTTCAACCAGATGTAAGATCGAGTAATTTTCAATGATCATATTCGGATATGACTATTACAAGTGATATATCAAAATCTATTCCTTTGATAATCATTGAACAAAAAAACTAATCCTTATATTAGAGAGAACTCAATGTATATCAAATCCTAATTCAAGGCTATCGGCTGGTCAACAACATGAATTAATTCGAGACAAAATTGATAATTTCTATCGAACTCAATAGATTATTAATACAAACAAATATTCAGAATATATCGCAGACTATATTGAATTCTTAATTATGAAGATTTATTTGAACAATGAGATAGAGATGTGTAGGGTCAGCTTTTTTTGTACCTTGTATCCAGACTGAGAAAGATTTTCTAATCCGGCACATTTCTACAATAAAGTTAGTTAGAATATTCACTATAGCTTTGATGCTCGCTAGAAAAATAAGAAAATTTTTATCGATGATATTCAACCCAACATACTTATATTAGCAATCGATGAACGTCTAAAATATTTTCAAGTATTATTTCCTACCAATCCAATGAAACTCTTTTATCTTATTAATGATATTCAACTACACAAGTTCTATCCTATTTTATGAAGCATTTCTCTTCTACTAATTAGGTAATGAAATGATTATAATGCATTTGTTTTGACAAGTATCATCAACTCACATAATGGTGACGCTAACTTTCTATTTCTTTTTCATAGAGTCTGTGATTTATTGTTTCTTTATTTTGCATTGTCTTTCTCTTTTTTGTGTTTATTTTTCCATAGTTTTTATATTTCTCAATGGTCATAATAGATGAGTCTTTCTCTTTGATTTCACAAGAAATCATATTACTCATTCTTCTATAAACATCATGGTCATTATTGATATTTCAAAAAAAAAATATTGTCAATAAATAAGTTTATAAACTTATACAATTTATTTCCATCTCTGTATTACTAATGATCATTAATATAATTATCTTTTGGCGTATGCAGCATACATGGACAGGAACAATTGATAACTAGTGGAGTACATTGCAGTATAATTTTATTAGAATGAGAATTAATAACAAAACCTACTCATAGGATTTATAATCGAACGAGAAATAAATTCAATATTTTCCGTTAAAGAAATGTTTAATTGCTGAAAGATTTTTGAATTGGAATCAATGGATTTTATCAATATGTGACTAGAAGCATATTCTTTAATTATATTGAGCTATCAATGGTTTTCTGCATATTGTATTTATTTTAAAGATTTGTTCTTATTGAACGCAACATTTATGTTCTTTTTTTCTACAATTAATCAGAAAATTAGCAGGGAAATTATTGATGTATATATTAAATAACGTGTTTCAAGTTTTAAAGCAATGTAAATGATTATCGTGTATTATTCTTCATTTCTATTCAAATATTTATAAGATAAGAAGTGTGTCTTGACGATATATAATTGCAAAAAAGTGACAACTATTAAAGATATGTTCATTTTAAAACACACATTTTCTTCCTCTTATTTTAACCTTGTCATGATATTTTATCTTTGTGAGAATAATTGTATTTGTTGATTTCTTTCAGTCTTTCTCACAATTGTACTAGAAAACGTAAAAAAAAGCATTTTTTTATTTTGTTGTTAAATACACTTGTGATCTTTTTTCAATTAATCAAACGCAAAATTGACAAAACAAAATGATAAAAACTATGGACAAATTTAAATTTCTTTTTGCTTGCGTTCATTATATTCTTATGCTTGTATGAGAAATAATTGTGAATAACCTTAAATTGTCGAATATTTACAGTGATCAACAACATACATATAATTTATTTAGTTTGTATTAGACATTCAAATGAAAAAGCATTAGTATTTTTGTATTAGTAAGTCATAAATAGATGTTGAATATTAACAAGAGATCATCCATAAAGGACATCCAAATAAAAATTACAGTTTTTGAACCCTTCCTTCCTCCTGGTAGAGTCCCTCGAGTTCAAAGTTTTTAGGACCCAGTTGAATCCTACTGTGATGCTTTCAATGAAATTTTCTAATCGTAATTGGATAGTCTCTGCGAAGATACGAAATAGATTTTTTGTAATTTTTTGTATTCAGTCCAGTATAATAAAACAACTTTCTAAAAAGAGCCTGTTTGTTCAAACATATTGCTTCTTTTTTTTATTGAATAACAGTTCATTAAATAAATAAATATATCAAAAATAGAAATTGAAACACATGACATAAACAGCAAATAAAAATCTAACATATTGTGAAGTCTTTGTTTTTCAAATAAATTCTATTGTAACGAGCAGAAAATAATATAAACAAAAAATAAAGTTCAACTATTTGCTCATGTAAGATAATCTTGAATTATTTCAACATCATATTCATATTTCAGTGATTGATTCAGTTCATTTCCTATTTCACTATAAATCATAGTAAGTGATTAACATTTTAAAGATATTTTGATTGCATCTGCTCATTTCGATATCCTATTCATTATTTAATACATAAATTAAGTTAAAAGATAATCTGTGTAATAAAACGAAAAAAGAGAATAAGAAAAAAATAGGTGATGGAATGTTTTGCAAGATTATTTTTAACTTAAAATATATAATGATGAAGAGTCATCTGTGATAATAAGAAAAAAACATTTTATAAAATGTTATTTGTATCCTAAATCGAAAGAAGTTGACTGATAAACAATGTCAATCATAAATTTGTAAGTTTTGATAGAATCGTTTATCCTAATATAATCAATTTATTTTTTATCATTATATCATATCATTTGATGAAATAATAAACCTGATCAATAAGATGTATGAATAAATAATGATTAACAAAAAGTGAATTAAAAGAATATTGGCAACATTGTTTTTGTATTCTATATGACAAAGCAAAAAAAAATCGTTTGATACTTTTTCTTTTCAATATTTTGTTTTTTTTTCGTTAGACAACGACTCAACAAACTTGCATATCTAAAGCAATATTTTCACGATTTTATTTCATTCACCTCTATGATGATTTATACTATATAAATCTATTGTGTCAATGATACTTTACGTTATTCGTTTAAATATTTGTTAAGGTATGAATGCATCTGAAACATAATGAGCAACTACATTCATGTACAACTAAGATTCAACATTTACTACATCCAGATATAATTGAAATCATTGATTTTCCATATGTCTCGATATGGTTACATGTTTCACTTAGCGAAGTCAAGTTTACGTTTTAAGACTTTTTGGGTATGTGAAAAATAATAAAATATGTCTGAGTGTATTTTAATATTCGTTTATCTAACTCTTGCCCATATGTCTACACATTTGTTCTCTTGTACATATTGCTATCTTTTCTATACCTACTTTTCCCCTTCTATTAAAACTACTCAATGTTTTATAATGAAATAAGAGGAATATGCTTTCTCTTTTTTTTATCCATGCCTCTCAATAAAAAAAAAAGGCAGAATAAGATTCTCGACATCTTTTTTTGTTCGTCTCTTTTCTCTATTCCTTGTATAAATACTCACCTTTTTCTTTTCATAGTATAATATCTATTTACACTTTTGTGCTCTGAAATCTTTTAACAATCGATTACTTGCATATGAAGACTATCTCGTAGAAATCTATTCTAGATTTTCTAAAGTTAATGACTCAAATGTACTAAATGTTCGATAAGTCCAAACGAAAAAGAATCGTGAATAACTTCTCAGTAATTCAAGAGATTTAAATAGTTTCTTTTTTTCTAGTTTGATAACATATGTATTAAAGCTTTCAGATAAAATGTC
Organism: Rotaria sordida; assembly: GCA_905250125.1. NCBI lineage: Eukaryota > Metazoa > Rotifera > Eurotatoria > Philodinida > Philodinidae > Rotaria > Rotaria sordida. The sequence goes on along the minus strand of CAJNOL010005347.1, from coordinate 2,115 downwards.
TGTGTTTACAGAAGTTAAAATTAAAATAGTTTGACTCATGGTCAAATTCGAATCAGCTACTATTGTAAAACGAAAGTCGCAAGTCGAATTCGGTCAAAACAAGTCGACTAAATCCTGTATTAGAGCCACATTTTAGTGATATTGTGAATTTGATACTATCGAAAAGCGATTACATTCTGGAAGATCTATATTAATTAGTTAAGAAAAAATTAATGCAGTTAAGAATGCTTGTAAAAATAAACCAGGATCATCTATTTAGTCCATTGCACAAGTTTGTTCATAACCAGACACAACAATATACCGAATTATGATGGAATATCTTGTATAAAAGCTATGCAAGGCACTTCTATGAAGAAGAGTTGAGTAGACCAAACACTTGATCCTGTTTTATTTTTACAAGCGTCAGTAAATTCATCGATTTTTTCTTCAGTAATTATTCTACAATCATCAATTTTAATTTCTAATTATTGCTTTAAAGCGTTGGCTTATTCGAATTTGACTATGAGTGAAACTATTTAGGTGGAAACATTTTATCTCAAATATATTGAATAAAACTTTAATGAATATGTGACTAAACTGTAAAAGAAAATATAAATCTGTTAAGTTGCTGAGGAACTATTCATGTTTTCTTTTTCATTCGAACTTTTCGAGCACTCCATATATTGAACATTTTGTACAAAAACAATGAATTATTTGACATTATCAAAAAATTTATAATTCTATGTAATATTCATTATTTTATTTATTTTAAAGGGATACTGGTTTATGTTCAGATTGTCAGCAGGTAATATCAAATATTCTACTAAAAGGATATTGATTGTTTCTTACACGATGTATATTTAATAACTATAGTAGTCACAAGAAGTGCCATTACCGAGTAAAAACTACATAAACTTCAATCCTTTTGCTTGATATTTTGACTACAAGTAGAGTTCGATAACTCCTGATCGCAAGTAGTAACTCGAAGTTGATAGATCTTGATGCCAGAGTCTACGATGCATACACTGGTTTCTTCCCAAGGGCATAAAAAAAGGCTTTTTCAATACTTCTCTGGTTTTTCACTATTATCTCTATTTTCTCAGTAACAAGTAAAGATTTGGATGTAGATATTGGGTCACACATAGGATGCTTCAATCCACTGTAATCTTTAGGCGTCGGGAAAGCCTCCATTATCTGAACCGGTTCTAGTATGACTTTTCTTTTCATCAATGATTGCAAAAAAAAAACTTAATTAGAGTACAACACTCATTGGAGAATATTTCAAGGCAAATAGTTAAAACTAACTGAAGGAGATATCGGTCAGTTCTCGATGATTCTCATCAACTTTCATACGAGGATTATCCAAAGAATACTTGATATATCAGAAAAACTAAAATCGTTTGATATAGAGTTTTTATTGATGATTGAGACAATACTGAATTGTTGAATGGAAGCCTCTAACATCATGAGATTTATTTTCTATGTTGAGATTAGCGCTTGCGATCAGAGTTCAACATGTTCTATTTGTGGTCAAACTATGAGACTAAAAGATTAAATTTCAGATACTTTTTACAACCGCTGCATATGATTTATTTACTTAAATTCTCATTGATTATTGTTTTTTTTTGGAAGATCTATCCAGTTCGTTGTCATCCATGATGGACATGTAACTGTTGTAATAAACCTTTATTTTCTTCTTGTATTTCTCAAGAATCAGTATCTATACTTCAATTTAATAAAGCCTAAAACAATTCAATTGTTATTGTTTTAGATCCTTCCAAAAAATTCAAACAGAATGAAAATTTCACTACGCTTGTCAACACATCGTTACCCTTATACATCTAAGAATACCAATGCTTTTTGTCAGACAATCAATCTAAATAAAAAAGTTAATATGATTATGAGAAGTATTACAACAATAAATGAAGAAATGAAACATGTTAGTGATAGATTAATTGTTCAGAAGAATACATTGCAATGTCTAAATCAAGAATGTTTATTATTAAAAATGAACTGTAAACAAACAAATGCTTGTATTAAAAAAATTAAAATCTGATCAAGATGAATGTGAAAAAAAACTTCAACAAACCACACAACTACTTGAAGATCTTCATTATATAAGTTATGATGGTACAC
>CAJNOL010005346.1:0-11905 GCA_905250125.1 Rotaria sordida | reverse complement strand
TAGAGCGTGGTCGTTGAAAACTATTGGATTTAATATCAGGTCGAAATGAATCGATGATGTGTCGCTGTGCCGGAGTTTGTTCATACAAGGGCGTGGGTGTGAGTGTGGGTGGGTGTGGGTGTGGGTGTGGGTGTGGGTGTGGAGTGTGGGTGTGGGTGTGGTGTGTGGGTGCGGGTGTGGGGGTGGGTGTAGGTGTGGGTGTGGGTGTGGGTGTGGGTGTGGGTGTGGGTGTGGGCGTGGGTGTGGGTGTGGGTGTGGGTGTGGGTGTGGGTGTGGGTGTGGGGTGGGTGTGGGCGAAGAAATGATCCACACCCACACCCCACACCCACACACACCCACACACCCACCCACACCCACACACCCACACCCACCCACACCCACCCACACCCACACCCTCCCCACCAAACGTTCACCATAATCTGCTTTGAATGAAAGTCATTTTTGGGCGTTGGTAAACCTGTTTGTCCAGCTTTCAGTCACTGTCGCTTGCGCGTGTGGTTAACATACAACACCCACTTTTCGTTGCCGATAATAAGATTGTGGAGCCATTGGTAGTTGTGATGAGATGTCATTAATTCCATGCAAGCATTCTTGAACAGATTGAATCAATGTTGCGCTGTGCGGATGAAGAGCACATCCTTGCCCATCGTGCCGCATATGTTGTTGGTTGCTTCCATTGCTTTGCGACCCAAACGGAATTAATGAAGCAGAAGCATTCGGAGGCCTCTATGAGATATCTTCATTTCTAATTCGAGATCAACGTCCATATCCATAGTTTTGTTGTTGTACGAAAGACATTCGCACCTCCTTTATATACCCTTAGAATGGAAACTTCTAGAACTTTCTCGACTGTTCTAGGAAATTTTTAAAAAAACGCAAAAATTTTCTTGCCAACCTAATAGAATTTGAAAAATGAGCAATTTCCACACAGCATAAAAGGATATATTTTAATTCGTAAAATTAGAAGAGCGAAAAAAGGACGTACGAAGGAACATATTCTATTATCAGGCTGCGTTAAGTACCACATGGGTGAACATCTAATGATCTTATCAATTCGAGAAAACGGAATTTTTCTCTTTTCTTCACTTTTTCTTTTCCACCCTAATAAATTGAGATCTGAAACTTCAATAGAGGATTTTCATTTGATACTATCAATGTGCGTCGTCTACGCTAAAATTATTCAATATATTTCGAGACAACACTCATCAGGGTCCTCCTTCCATGCTTCAATCCAAGCAGGAAGAAAAAGAAGTCGACAATATATTGATCTCTTTGCCTGAGAACCACGTAAATGTCGATGGTAGTGAATATCGTGCTTGCTGACTTAATTAACTTCTCGTATTTCATTCCAAAAAGTACCATAGATACTTCCATAGCATATCTTTTAGCTATCTGCATATTCGAAGAAACTGGTTTTCGTTCCACTGATTATTCAACACAAACGTAGGAATGTTGCTGAAATCTAGAAGAATGAGTTTGTATTTCATACGGGAACATAGACAATATGGATTGAACATTTTTCTTGAAGGCTAGCCTTCCAAACTGGACAAAAATCCTACAGAATCCAAATAATCAAGAAAATTTTAGAGATCAAAAATAAAAAAATTCCGAACAATAAACAACTATACAAGGCCAAAAAAAACAAAACAGATGGCGGTTTTACAAATATGTTGCAGACAAACACACAGATAGATCCTAGACATTCAGTCTAGAGTATAAATTCAAATTCTTAGTCTTTCGTCCATATTGTTGGATTATCATAAGCACCATTCATTGTTGTTCTTATGACAACACCCGATGGAAATATAGCTATGGTATTTGTACCAAGTGTCTGTTGAATTTTACTAGTATGGATTGTATTACATCCTTTTGGCACTATTAATTCATTATTATTCTGAACCTTTAATAAATAAAAAAGAAAAACAATTTATTTCATAGTCTTATTTGATTGATAAACAAACCTTTTTTTCTAAATAATCATCATCTGTAAAACCACATCGAAGCCAATCACGTATACGTTTAGGTAAACAAAAACAACATATACCACTAACAGGTATTATTAATTTCGGATCGATTTCCTTTGGTTTAACTGGACGAGTTAAATAAGATACAATCATTCCAACAGTTATAACAGTACCAAGAGCTATTGGTGAATACCATAGATAACTAATAGAATAAAAATCAAGTAATGGATTTAATCTAAAAAAAGATAAAAGTTTTAATTAAATTCTAAGATCTCTTCTTCAAAAATCTGACTTGATTGGATTTGTTATTGGTGTTGTAATATTAATTGGTACAGAACAATTAGCAACTGATAATGGTAAACGTTTACTTTTCACTTGTTTTTTAGTTAGTTGTGCTCCCAAAAGAATCCATAATTGTAAACAAAGACTTGTTAAAAAACCAATAAAACCACCATGACTATTTGCTTTTGGAAAAAAGAAACCAAGAAAAAAAACACCCATTATTGGACCAGATAAAACACCAAATAATGATAATGCAGCATTAAGTACTGATCCAAGATAACTCACAATATATGTTAATAACATAACTACACCTCCTAATATAATTGACAAGATTTTTGATAAAAAACCTTGTCGTTCATCACTTAATGTTCTTCCCATTAAACTTTTATAAACATCTTCAATAAAAACAGCTGCAAGACTATTTACACCAGATGATATTGTTGATAATGAACCAGAAAAAATGCAAGCAAGAAATATTCCGGGTAAACCTTTTTTATCACTTAATACTTCCATAACAAAATATGGAAATATTTGATCAATACCTGAAATGTATTTAGCTGTATATGGATCACAATCAACATAATATGCATAAATAATAATTCCCATAATACCACATAAAATTACAACAAGAGTATTACCAACTGCATTTATAAATAATGCTTGTCTAGCACCACGTGTTGTACGAACACACATATAACGTTGAACTTGAGTTTGATTAAAACCAAAGACAGATAAAGCATTAAGTCCGCCACCAATAATTAATGACCAGACTGTATGACGAACGCGTGGATCAAAACTTACACTTAAAACAAGAAAAAATTAGTTTTTTATGAGAAGTTATCGAGGCTTATTGGGTTTGTCTATTATTGGCATATAATATATTTAATTGTGCTGAAATACAGTCAGAGTTTTCACGGTCAATACTCACCATCGAGATGTATGGAACTCAAGGGGGAAAAAGCAAGACTTCATCTACTTCAAAAACAATTTGAAGTACGATTGAAGTACAGTGAAGTACGAGTGAAGTACGGTGAAGTACGTGAAGTATGAAGTCTCGCTTTTTCCCCCTTGAGGGGTACCCTTAGGTCCTCAAGTCCTACTTTTGAAAAAAATTTTGGGTGTTCCCAAAAAAATTTTTTTTTTCTCAAAAAGTCTATTTCTGTATAAAAGAAAATTTTTCGAAAACAAAATTTTTTTCAAAAGTAGGACTTGAGGACCTAGGGTACCCCTACGAGTGAAGTACGCGTGAAGTATAGTGAAGTACAGCTGAAGTACAAGTGAAGTACAAGTGAAGTACGGTGAAGTACGTGAAGTACGAAGTCTTGCTTTTTCCCCCTTGATGGAACTACATTCTATTGTCCTAATCACATGTACGAGAGAACGAAATAATTCATCTTGTCTATCTGATAGATTGCTTTGTCTCAAATATTTTACTAAATTTTTGTAAATATACTATACCATTACTTGGTTTGTATTTTTGTCCGAGTCTTCGAATCTAAAAGATTTATTTTCTCATACAATACCTATTAAATTCAATTCGGCCACCATTGTATGCTATTGAGAATGTTCGCTTAACACCACCAACTACTATAAAACCTAAATATTCATAAATAATAATAATAAAAAAAACATATTTCTTTGATCATTCTCAAACCCTGTATAAGAGCAGCAAGAATACCGACAAAAATTACTACTGCTTGTAAAACATCTGTCCAAATGACTGCTTTCATACCACCCTATTATCAAAATAAATTATATTCTCTTCGTTTTATATTTTTATCTCTAACATACGACTGATGAATAAAATGTACAAATTACACCTATTGAAACAACAGAAAGCCAAATATTTAAACCAGTAGCTAAATGTATTGGTGTTTTTTCTTATCCGATATTGAATAAACGACTCACTTTGACTTAATGCCAATGCAGGAGCATATAAAACAAGCGCCATATAGATCAACTAGTTATATAGAAAAATAAATTATACATTTCAACAGATTATTTACCATAAGGAATGAATATGAAAATGATGCACACATGCGTACTTTTCTATCAAAACGTTTTTCTAAATACTAGATAATCTATTTTGTAATATCAAACAATAGAACTATCAAAGATACTTCATAAGCACTTGTACAATTCATTTCACGAAATTTAGGCATGAATACTAATGCTGTTATTGTTGAAGACAATATGTATGAAATACCTAAAAAGTTGAAATAAACAACTAAATAATACATAAGTAATATTGGATGTAATATTCAATTCAGTTTTATGATTCATCATTTGTTTTTTTATGAATGTAAAAGGGAAAGTGTGATTCCATTTTTTTTAGGTTAGAGGAAATTCACATGATCTAAAACAATTCTGAAATGGTGTGGGACTTATGCCCATATCCATTTTTACATCCAAGATTGAAAAAAAACAAACAAATAATTCACCTTGATAAATATACATAGTTCCGTAAACATAGACTTCACTAGGTATTCCTAATATTGTAATAGCAGAAAGAAACGACACCATAATACTAAGAGCTGTTGGAAATACCTGTATATAAAATTATCAGTTCAAAAGAAAAGCACCAATCAACTACTTACTCCCATACTACCACCAGCTATAAAAGAGAAAAAAAAGTTTTATATTCTTCATAAAATAGATATATTGATACCTAGAAGATATTCTTTAGATGAACTTTGTTTTCGTTTAAAAAATCCAAAAAGAACACCAATAACAGCCGATGATAGAAGAAGTATAATAAGAAAAATATAATCAACAATGCTCAATGTTCGTAGTGCCATTTTCTATGTTTTTCAAAATAAATAATTTGAAATTATCGATTTAGGTTTTTTTGTTTAATGAGAGCTCTCGTCACGAAGAAAAAAGCAATAACAATAGTGGCAGTTCGAACATAAAGATATAATAAAAAGAGATACAGAAATAAAACAACATAAATACCTTAATTTTCCTATCGAACAATAAGAAAATGAATAGTTTATAAGAGCAACACTATTATCTTATGATAGGTCATATTTATAATGGCAAATTTGACTTATTTTTATGTAAATAGATAATCAAAAATATCATCTGCGTTTTGTCGATCCAGGTCATTACTTTATAGAACAACGATTTTCCTTTTTTATTATTTGTCATGACATTCAGATCATTTTTTATTATAAAATCTAATGTTGTCATATGAATTATCTTCAATTAAGAAGTAAATCGTTTGATTATTTCATGGATTTGTAAGAAAATGTCGACATGTACTCGATAAAAAGAAGTGTTGTTTGAAAGATCACTATTGAAAATTATTTGTTTTTTTTTTTGTTTGAATGCTGTGTTAATGACATTTGAATGCAAGATAACTTCTTGCACATTATATTGTACTCTTTGATTCTCACAGAATGAAGGTTACCAACATGGGTTTAACTTGCTTATATGCTATACGTATATAAATGTGCAAATTATTTAATAATTAATAACATGAATAATTCACTTAATATATTTCAAGCTTTGATAAGTCTGCATTTTTATTTTTTGATAGAGATCCTTTTATCAATCGATCTTCTCAATGATTTCGCCAGTCCTATTCGATCTGATGAAGGATGTATCTAATAATAACTATAATTGATGTTCTTGTTTACTACAGCTTTTGCTTATTTTTAATGGTTTACATAGAATCTACTATTTTCTATTGATCTATTTCTTTCCAATTAGACACCAATAATACGCTTAAAGTTGAGTGTGGGTGCGGGTGAAGATAAGACCTACACTCACACTTACACCTGCTATTTTTTTAAATGTACAATCGAAATCACCTGAATCATGAATGTAGCTCACAGTTTGTTCGCGTAAATCAACAAATAGCTAAGATGACTATCCAACAGTGTGCTTATTTCAAGGTCAAGTGTTTGAAAATACAGGGTGATGCAAAAGTCATTTTACCGAAAAAAAATTGAACATCTCCATTATGGATCGAGTAAACGAGCTGATTTTTTTTCAATGGTAGAGGCATATTTAAGCTTTATATCCATAAAGACATGCCTAGAGAGATCCTTTGTTAAGTATTTTCTTTTCCATCTGTAAAAAAGTAAAATTTTTTTGTTAAGGCCACTAGTGATACTTAACAAAGGGTGTCTCTAGACATGTCTCTGTCATTGATTAAAAATAAATCTCAGAAATATACTGTGAGTGCACAGAAAATGTGTAGGATTATTCATAAAACTAAATAACCTATAGGTTAGAAATCTTTTTGTATTTGTGTATGAATAATCACTGTTGCACATATTCGAAGATTTGACTACTAAGTAGTTAACAATATATTATCCATAGTATTTATGCAAATATCACTACCGTTGCTGTACGATATTAAGAAGAAATAATATTATATAGAGAATGAGTCGATTAGAGATTTTTGTAAAAGAAGTGCCGCTAAATAAACGAAAGAAAAAGCCTTCAGGTGAACAGTAATAATGAATGAAATATAACTCCAAAGCGTATTATAGTTAAATATTTACAATTCTCTAGAGTATTTGATAATTTTTATCTTTTTTTCTCGTGCAGTGAAGGATTATAGAAATAACATGCGTATAAAAAGATATATAATATTTGGAGGTTTTTAATAACGAATAGGCACAAATATTCGATTCTTTACAATACAAATTCAAATCAAGGTAAGCATTAATATTAAGATTTGCATTGGAAAGTGGTACAGTGATACTGATTTAAATGACACAAACTGTCTTTTGTTAGGATTGGTAATTTCAATCGGTATAAAGTTGGAGTTGATAATGAAGTAAATCTATGCTTTCACACGTTTTAACACTTTGCCTAGTGCAGGTATAAAGATGGACAATTTCAACATATAGTTGAACTCATTTCGTTCAGATGTTTATGACCGCCGTTACGAAAGCAAATGATAGATAAAAACAAAGATTGATTAGTATGAAATGTTTTGATATGTACGTTATGAGTACAATTGAAGCATCCAACATACAGTTTCTCAATTTCAACTGACTTTCACCGTAATTTTTTATCTTACAAACGGATAATATTAGAAGTTTTTCGAAAACCATACATTATTTCCATCATCGTCTATCAAATTTTGCGTTCTAGATAGAAATTATCAATCGAGACTCCATATTTACTTGTTATTCGACGTTATAATTAGAAATGTACATTATTTGAGAGTTTCGGATAAGAGGGCATCACATTTTCACTTGCATGGATCGTTAAATATAAAATTATAGTTTAAAAAAGTGACTTTAAAGTTCAAACTCAACTATATTTCTCAAAATGAAATAGTGAAGGAGGATAAGATTATAAAGCAGGGGTAGATATCCCGATTTAGCAGCAGTAGTGCACAGTTGAAAATCTAGCCATCCTTATCTTACTTGAAAATAGATTTCATTTGATGGGATTCGCCATAGAAGACATCTGCATTGACTATAAAAAAATATTTCTGAGAATACGATATTTATCATATTTTTTTTTGTTTAGAGATGTATATTATACCAATTTATGAGAAAGTTCCTTCACTTCCGTACTCCGTAAAACTGTCTCCCATTTATTTTTCATTGAAAATATTTTGTTTACAATTTGCGAGAGAAAATCGGCCATTCATTCTATGACACATCTAGTAGCTTTTTACAGTGTCCTGTTTATCATTACTATACATCTGTATTCTTTCTTGGTTGAGTAATTACAATTGAAAAAACTAATCTATGTTTAATTACTGAATTTGACTTTAATACATTACAATTTGTTCAAAAATAATAGTTTTAGAATTGACATAATTGTAATAGCAGCTAATTTTAAACGTGAAATTTACCATGATCTAATACTTTTAAAAATGACATTGAATAAGAAACAAATGTGATACGAAGTGTGTAGTGAACCTAGTTTCAAGAGAATATGATCTATATTAAAATTATGTGTTGTTACTATTTTGTCAACTTTGAATCTAACTTTTTTGTTTCTCTAATTATACTTAAGAATCGATCATTTTGTTTACAGATGTATATTTATTCTAAAAGCTGGAATGCACAACCAATATTTAGAATAAGATTTATAGTAGTTCAGTGCGTACATGTTGATTATTGTATAAAATCTGTCCCTGAGGTTGGTATGACGGTCGTGGCTAAAGATTGTACAAAATGTTTATAAACATATATAAACATGCCTATTATAGTGTTACAAAATATACCGAGACTGTACATTAAGTAAGAATAGTGGTTACTTTGTGTCGCGGAGGCACTTATTCATATCATACCTGTAATATATACGAGAAATACTGTTTAAATATTCAGAGCAATTATACTAAAATACATGAAAAATTATAATTATTACTATCTATTTTGTCCGTTTAGCATTTGTAGTATACCATGCGTTCAAGCATAGTTTTTATGTTATTTCTGGCACAATTTATAATGGTTTTCATGAAAAGTAGCAATGCTCGTCAAATACGAATAGACGATGACGATGATTTTCAAATATCTAATGCAAAGGCCAGAGCGTTCTTGGATGTTGCTGATGACTACGTAAAACGTGCTCAGGGCAAATGTATAACATGTAGCATATTAACACGAAGTTGATGCTGCGAACCAGACATATGCGTAAAAAAGACCTTTCATAACGAGTGCTGGCGAGTTAAACCTGGTAAATGATTAACAGAATGAATTACAGCATCAAATGGTTGCTATTTGAACACAAACTGATATAAAAATCTTTTATTGGACATCTCTAATCTAATTTTAGCCTTACAATTATATATGAAACTCTTTATTATCTAAATTTATCTAAGCTTTTTTAAGTGAACTGTTTGTATTATTAAAATTATTAAAAGCAAAAAGCGTTCATTCTGAAATCACTCGATCCTTAACTCAAATTTTGTGTAAATACAGTACACTTAGTTCTTCTCATTATCATATATGGCACGATTGTGCAAGTGACTTTCAAGTCTATGTACGAACGACTTTCTGTGCTTGCTATTCACATCTACGAGTTAGTTACTCAACTTAATGAAGATGTTTCATAACAAGAGTATGAGTGTGAGTGTGTAATGTGACGGGTGGGGCAAGATTTGAGTGTAGGGTGTGAGTGTTTGTCTAGTGCTCCATTACACCCATACTCATATCCCCGAAAAAATTTGATTGGTTTATTGCTAGAAAATATAAGCAATACAAAGACTAAGCACATAAGTAGAGCTATAATTGAATAGTAAGAAATGATCTAATCAATCCAATATCTTACCGTGTTTGTTTGTGTTTCGATCGCATACATGGGCATCTATTCTATTGAGGCGTTCAGTTTGAACAATTGATAAAATGATTTATATGGAAGTATGTAAGCGATTCAGCTTTGACAATTCATGTTACAAATCGCTCAATTTTGATGTGTTTGTTTTTGAATAGTCTTGCTCACCTTTTCTGCTTCCACGAGTGTCTTCGCCACTTTTTCGCGACATAATAATTCAACTATTGAATTGAACAATTTTTGTTAATATATTAGTTGAGCATTTCAACATATTTTATATATTGCTGTTTTTTTATTTGTTTTTGTAGACGTTTCAGTGCAAACATGAGGAAAGAATATATTAAGATAATTGTCTGATCGATAGCGTGCAGTGAGGAAGAATTTTTTTTCTCGCTAATAATAAGAAAATAGAAGAGGTTTTTGGCATAGTAAACATAGTAAAACTATTTTACGACTTTGTCATGGCTTCCCAATAAGCCTTATTATTCTAAGATCCTCTTTTTCTGTCTTAACATAACCAAATCTGTTAAGTCTACCTAAATTGAATGTATAAGTTTTAATTGTTTCATAGTAGACTTTAAATTATGAATATTGTCATTCATTACATAAAACATATTATCACTGAAAAAGTTGTACGTCAATTGATGGAACTCTAAATTAAAAAAATTCATTTAATAAAATATCAGTCAGCTTTATGCTGATTTTGTTGAATGGATAAGACTCCAATTCTGAAAACATCTAAGTAATTATCGGTAACCTTACCGATTGATTGAACGTGACACAATTGATTTTAAGTTATTTCAATATTAGAAAATCAGTGGATTACAGCTTTCTCTTGCTCCACTATATTATGATATTATTAATGCAAGTAATGAGTGTTTTATCACCTCAAAACATTATTTATTAGTAAATGAATTATTTCGTCATGAAAGATCTGCACAATTATTTACTATAACAAATCGTATAGGTCACACTTGCTGTTATCGAATGATATCTCGATTGCAATGTAAAGCTACGGAAAAGGCCAAGATATGATCAAATGAACTTGCATAAATTCAACGACGTTCTGGTCGAACACAAAATCACGATTTTGTAGTAAAAGTAGCCGATAATTTTGATATGAACAAAGAAACACTTCATGAAGAAAACAGCATACACATCCTAAATCATCGTCTCTACCAGTGAATACAATTTGTCAAAACTACTTGGAATTATACACCATTCGCTGATTAATTTATTTGATTCATATCTATTAGCATATTGTCTTTCAAAATATATTACTTCAATCAATACCGATGATTCAGCGTGTGGGTCTGAGTGTAGCGTGGGGTATGGGTGGGTGTGAGCATGAATCTCATTCTACAATTAATCCGCACTCGCACCGACGCCCACACTCACATCTTACACCCACTCCCACACCCTCGTTGTCTTATAAAATTGATTTTATTCTTTCGTGTTTCATTTTTGTCAATAACTGTATTTTATGTTTAAAAAATTCGCTTTTTCTCCGTAATAAACATGAGAAAAAAAGTTTTTATGTTAAGTCAGATATTTACGAAAAAAATAATCATGTACGATAGATAGCTTGATGCAGAAATGATTTTACTGTGTATTGTAGCCGATCCAAAAAAATAATGTTGAATGTAAGAAGAGGAATAAAACTGATTATATTCATTTTTAAAGGATTCGTGTCAAGTCTTTTATAAGCTTTCTTTTTAAAGTATTTCAATTGTAAATATAAGGATGTTGCTGTGTATCAAGCAGATTAAATGACTGAGACTCTTTTATACAATTGAAGAAAATATAATTAGTTTTTTTTATGACAAGGAAGAACATTAAACCGAAACAAATATAAAGATAGCACATTCAAAACTGTAGTGATCATACTTTTCAAAATTAACTTTTTGTTTTTATCGATTGTGTTTAAAACAATAGAAAGATTAATGTTAAAACAAACAATTTAAATAAATTTTCTTTATTTTGATTAATAACATGAAGAGTTTTCATTGATTTTAGTTTGTTCTGAATAACGAAAATATATTAAATCATATACTTATTACGAACAAGATTCTTTTTTCTAATTAATAGTGTCGAACAAAATCTAATTGTTTATTCAGTTATTGAACCTTCTTTTTCACGTCTTAACAATGATTTCTCTATTTCTACATACAAATTATAGATTTATTTGACAATAAATTGTTATGTATAATATATATCTCCATAAGTATTTATTTTAGTTACTACGCATATAAAACAGTTTAAAAGTTGATAAGAGGCAAGTTAAAGATCTTCTTATTGATGCAATTATTTGCCTTTTTCTCTCAAATATTCATAACGAAATTAAAAATTCAACAAAATATAAGCATAACACTTAATAAACTTAATAAAACAATTATTCATTCTAAAAT